>CM072090.1:3017500-3220000 GCA_036850905.1 Luffa acutangula | reverse complement strand
TCCCCCTCTCCTTGTTCGCCGAGCCCCCCACCATCACCCTTGCCCATGCGCCACAACACCCAACCTCACCGTATGCACGTCCATACCACCACCATCGCCCTTGCCCATGCGCCACGAACCCACCCATACTACATGCACGCCATACTCTCACCAACACCTACAACTTGAGATAAATGCGACTAAGCATTGAAAATGGTCTTGGCCTTGTATTAATAAAGGCAAGGCTTAACCATGGAGGTTAGCCTGACATGAAGAGGCATGAAGGTTAGTGGTTTGCCTCACCATGTGCATGACCCACCATCCCCCCTCAAACACTATAATGTGAAATAATGATGTCCAATTTGTTGTTTTGAAACTAAGAACAATGTAATAATGGATTCAACAAATCAATAGAATCTTTGCACAAATTATGTAGGTACAATGACACCAAGACACCCATCTTGCATGTGTCATGACATTCATCCGTGTCGTGACACCCAACACCAATGACACATGAAAGTAAATGTACAATGCTTGTTTTGTTGTGTTTTTTTTTTTGAACTAAACAATACAAAAGAATGATGCCCACAAAATAAAAGAACCTTAGCACAAATAATGTAGGTTCATGACCCGAAGACACCCACCTTGCATGTGTCATGACACCCACCACCCATGAAACATGAAAGTAGATGTATAATGCTTGTATTGTTGTGAATTTTTTTTTGGGAACTATGAAACACAAAAGAATGATGCCCACGTGATTTCAGAATTTTTCTCCCACTCTAGGTATTTTTTTTTAATATTTGATTTTTTAATATTAAAATATTAATTAAAAATAATTTGTTGGTCCAAAAATTATAAAACTTGTTTTCTAGACTAATTTCAATGTCCTAAACATGAATCAATCAACATCATGTCCTAAAACAATCTCAAACTTGAGATATTTGACCGTATGACCGCTCAGAAATTTGATGTGCAAGCATGCCAGACCAAAAATGCCTCAGAATGTACTATATAGGGGAGCGACCTGCCTGCATGGGCAGGGCGTGGGGGTACCCCTATGTCGCCACGCCCACGCCCCAAGCACAATGCGCCGCACATGGGCATATGCTTGGGGCGTGGGCGTGACGGTCGGAGGCCCGAGGAAGGCGGGCGGCACGGCGGCTGAACGTGCACGGTGGGGTGGGGCCGGGTGCCTTCAACCCAATTTCTAAACACCTATAAAATTACAAACAATTGTAGACCATTGCCAAATCCACACAAGAGTCCAGCCAAGAATCCCATCCTCTGCCATTCCAGTCATTCAGATATGCCTTGAATGTTGTCTTGGGCAAGTTAAGTATAGGGCGGTAAAGGAAGATGATGTTAAGAATGATGGCTAAGATAAAACAAGAGACTGAGAAGTATAAAAATGCGGTGTAGACAGTCAAGTGCGGGACACCTTCCTTTAGAGTGCGCCATTGATCGTTTGTGGCCAAATTGAATGCTGGTGAGAAGAGAGAAAAGCAAACACCAGCAAAGAAAGTTATGGATAGTCCAACGAATGTGCTCTTACCAAACACCTGCAAAAATGCCATTCTAGCCACTGAATACATAAAATAGAAGAAGAGAAGCAAGGGCCTGATAGTGATATCACACACCTTAATGGATCTTCTATTCTCAAGATCAACCAGAAAGTCTGCAGTCCCAGCTTTTGTCTTTTGTGAAAAATAATCGGCACTTTCCAAGTCTGTTGATTCAACTATACATGTCAAAATTCAGAACAAAAAAGCCAAACTTCCATTTCGCTAACAGAGGAACAATGAAAAAGATAGTAGTAGATCATAGTCACAGAAGATTTACCCTTGCTTGAAAATGAAGGAACATCAGTTGTCCTGTCAAAATTGGAGAAGGCAGAATATATTATCACATTCACACCAATATATATGAATAGTCGATTAATGTTTTCATCCAACAGAATCCAGAAAAAAAACTTTGAAAACAATCACACTGCATATAGTTCATAGCCAAAATGCTGAAACACATTCAAATTTGGATTTGATGGTCAGTCAGACAAACTAATTACAAACATTTACAATAAAATAATCTTGCTCGTACATCAAACTTGAAGAACCTAAGAAAAACAAATTGTAATTAGGTTCGATTGAAGTAATAGCGGTGATTGCAATTTGCAAATGAGATTAGATACCTTTGAGCAACTGAGCCAACCATCACTTCATAGGATCTTAGCTATCACAGTGTTGCTTCGTTGCTTAGCTCTCGCTACTGTTTTGATCTCTTCCGAAAACTCCAGCCTTGCTTGTCATTCAAACGCTTACTCTGTATAAATTTAAACTAAGATCATATCATGTAAAAACCACTTTAACAATTTACCCATGATAATTTTCTTCATATTTATGTTTTGGACTTATATGTTGTGACTAAGCACTACTAACTAAGGCTCCATAACAACGCATCAGTGACTTAGCTTCCAATACTCTATCTAAAGCAGAACTTATCCAACATCTTCTAGGTAACTCCTTTAAAAACAAACAACTAAACAAGCTAAGAAGAATGGAAATTAAATCAAACCGACATGGCACCTTCACTATTTATGCAAAACAATACTATCATTGGAAGAAGTGGAATCAAATGCAGCAAACAAATAAAACCAAGACAGCTTGTAGATCTGGATAGCATGAATTCGCAGAAAAACGAGAAAGAGAAGCGTGAGACCCACAAATTCGACCTCAATCTGGAATCAAATCTCAAGACTGCAACCATTAGTACAAAGTACAAAATTAGAAGTTAAAGTAATCAAGAGACACAAAGTACAAATTCTTAGTGGCTTCTCTTCTCCTCAATTCCTTTGCATTAATATTTTTATTAATCTTTTCCTTCTCGATAGTGCTGTCAAAAACACATTATGTTCTAGAATTTATTACAAAGGTAGGCTGAAAATTGTAACGAGAGTTTGTCCACCATCAGTTCTTGAAGGAAATTTCTAAATCCAACCACCGTGGGACCCTAAAGCAATAATTCTCTCTGCTTTTAGCATCAAATGTTTTAAAATTGATGAACTCCTTTGAAAGGAAGACAGAGAAAGAGAAAGAGAATATTCCAATAGTGGGCAAGAGTACTTGGATAAGGCCTTGCCTAGGTAGGATTGGGAGGAGATACTAATTTACTAGACAAAATTACTCATCTCATATGCAATTTTGGGGGAAGACAACCTTGGCAATCACTGAAGTAGTCTGCCTCCACATCTTTGATATTGCCGCTTGTTCAAAATGAAACATTGAGGTGAGTTGACAAAACCAACTAATCAAAAGTCAAAACCATATGGTCTTAATTTTTCAAAATTAATTCACTCGTTCTAAATGAAAGGATCCAAAATCCAATCCCCAGCATGACATTGTTAAAGATGACTTACATTAACAGGATCCAATCCTATTATGTCACATAATTAATGGATGTGATGACTTACTTTTAGGCTAAATACAGATCCATACTCTTACAACTATCAAGCCTCCACAGTACATAACTAGCTTCCTACCATTGTACATCTATATAATGTTCTAAAAATAGGAAGAGAAATAAATACCGAAAGATTTGCATTAGAGAAGGTCATTAGAAGCTGACAGCGAGCATAGCTAGCTATCTTTACTTATTTAATTTAGCTAGTCTTTTATGATTTTTGGGCCATTTTATTGTGCTTTAATGTTTATTTTGTAGGAAATGGTTGATTGGAGCTACAATGCCATATTAGAGTTAATCGGGTGCCCGGGGCGTGAAAAGATGCAAAGGAATGAAAAGAGTAAAAGTGGAAAAAAGTCAAATCTCGGTCAACAGCAGGCTCTTGAGCGTCTCGACGCTCACATTCCATATCAGATTAGGCGCGTAAAGCTTACAGCATCGAGACGCTATGATAGGAAGCGTCCCGACGCTACCGTTTTTCCTTATTCAGAACGCGCGTATAAGAGGCAGCGTCGCGACGCTGTCTTGACAGCGTCTCGACGCTAAGACGAAAAATCAGAATAAAAGCTTCACTTCGGCTAGGTTTTAGGTGAGATCGATTTGGGACCTTAGATAGCCGTAAAGAGGACAGAATAGAGCACTTGGAGGCTGAAAACAAAGGGAGAGACTTGGAAATCAACCCATTGTTCGTGGGGATCGTGACGGGGACGTCGGGATTCGGCCTACATTGAGTTTTCTTTTCCCTTTTCTTCCTTTAGTTAGATTTATGGCTTTCACATGTTTAGTTGAGCTTGTATTTACATCCATGAGTAGCTAAACTTGTAGCTTAGGGATTGATGTAGTTGATTAAGTTTATGGATTGATTTATGGTTTAAGTTGTGCAATGTTATTGTGTTTGTAATCTTGATTTAATGCTTTCAATTAATTGGCCATTAGTTGGATGATTTAAGTTTCGAATCTAGCTCGGGAGAGGGGATTTGATCTAGACTTACTCAAGAGTGCATGAATAAAGTTTACTTTCTAATTCTTGACGGTTTTAGATTAACTTTAGAATTGGTTAAAAGATCTCATTGCCTTGCATATTAATAAACTTAGATAGGGATATCAAGTTGGTTAATTTGCATGAGAATCAATTATACTCGGGAGAGGTAGTTGTGATTAAAGGGTCTTTGGCTCATAATTTCATTGTGCATAATAACTTATTCTTTAAAATCAATCCTAAACGAAGTCGGCAAAATCAATTCCCTAAGTAGTTTTCCCAATTGAATTTCCATTCTTTTTACTTGCTCTGATTTGTTTCTATCATCACCTATTCATCACTTTTTGATCCCTAAATAAAATTAGGCAAGATAATTCACAATACTTGATTTGCTTAAAATTCCAATCCAGAGGACGACACTCGTATTTACAAACACTTTATTATTACTTGACCCGTGCGCTTGCGGTAGGAAAAGTCCACATCAAGTTTTTGGCGCCGTTGCCGGGGATTGGCACATTTAGCTAGATTGATATTGTGGAAAAATTGTTTGATCTTAATTTAGGGTGTATTGTTACTTTTTTAGGTTTGTTGCATTTTTTCCTTATTTGTTTTTCTTTCCATATTTGATTTTCTAGGTTAGTTTTCTTTTAGTTGTGTAATCTTTTCCTTATTTGTTCTTGTTTTTCCTTTTCTAGGTTAGTTTCCTTATTTGCATTTTGTCGTATTTTTTTTTGAATTCCATATTAGGTTATTTTGTTTCATTTCCTAGATTATATTTTCCATATTTAGATTAGTTGTTTTCTTTTCTTTGTTGCTTTCCATTATTGTTTTCTTTCCTTTTTAGGGTAGTTTTGTTTTTTTATGCGTAGGGATAAAGATTTAATTTTAGCACCATTTGATCCCGAGATAGAAAGAACAATTCTTAGGCTTCGAAGGGAAAATAGAGAAATTATTCAAATGGCAGATCAAAATCTACCTGAGGAGCCTAGGCCTATTAGAGATTATTTTCAGCCTGTGTTTCAGGGACAGCAATCGGGAATTGTCTATGCCCCGATTAATGCCAACAACTTTGAGCTGAAGATCGGTCTCATTCAGATGGCTCGAGACTGTGCATATAGAGGATCACCCACCGAGGATCCAAATTCTCATCTTAAATCATTTTTGGATATTTGTGGGACGGTAAAGATTAATGGAGTCTCTGAGGATGCTATTCGCTTACGTTTATTTCCCTTTTCTTTGCAGGATAAAGCACGAGATTGGTTGCAGTCTATTACTCCTGGGAGCATCACCACCTGGGATGCTTTGGTCCAGGCCTTTTTAAAGAAATTTTTCCCTCCTGCAAAGACGGTCAAGCTGAGGACCGAGATTGGGACATTCCAACAACAATATGATGAGCAGCTGTTCGAAGCTTGGGAGCGATTCAAAGAGCTACTGAGGAAGTGTCCTCAGCATGGTTACCCCGATTGGCTTCAGGTACAGTTGTTTTATAACGGGTTAACTCCTAGTACAAAAACGATTGTTGATGCAGCTGCAGGTGGGACTCTGTTGTCCAAGACCGTGGAAAACGCTCGCACACTTTTAGAGGATATGGCCACCAACAGCTATCAGTGGCCATCTGAGCGGTCTACACCTAAAAAGATTGTTGCTGGAGTGTTTGAGGTTGATAAAGTAAGTGCACTCCAGGCCCAGATGACTTCCCTTGCCAATGCTTTTATGAAATTTTCAGGTACAGGGAGTGCTCAATCAATTGAATCAGCTGCTGCTTTAGCATCTAGACCTCAGGAGGAGACTATTGAGCAGGTTCAGTATGTATCAAATTTTAATTCTAGGGGATATAATAATAGTTCTACACCTACACATTATCACCCTAACAATAGGAACCATGAAAATTTCTCTTATGCTAATACTAAGAATCTTCTTAATCCTCCTGGTTTTGCCCCTCAAACTCAAGATAATAAAAAGTTAGAAGATCTTGTTGGAGCTTTCATTGCAGAGTCTAGTAACAGGACAACCAAGTTAGAGGAGGCAGTCATTTCCATCAACTCAACAGTGAATGGCCACAGTGCAGCCATAAAGAACATTGAGACTCAGCTGGGACAGTTGGTGAATGTTGTAAGCACCATGAATAAAGGTAAGGCCCCAACTGAACAAGAGAAACCCCAGATGGAGTATTGTAAGGCAATCACTGTGCACCAGGAGGAATCTGACGAGGAACCTGAATCTGAGGACTATGAAACGCCTACAGGGGAAGCTGAGGAGGACACATCATCTGATGAGGCTGAACAGCCTAACCTTGAGCCTCCTGTTCCTTCTCCCACACTGATGGTTCCCAAGGAAAAGAAAAAGAAAAAGAAGAAAAAGAATAATCAGGTTCAGTTTGATAAATTTATGAATGCTTTTATGAATCTGAATATTAATATTCCTTTTGCAGAGGCATTAGAGATGCCCCAATACAACAGGTTTATGAAGGAGTGGTTAGCAAAGAAGCGAAAAGAAAAGAAGGTTGATACTGTTTATCTTGCTTCCACATGCAGCACCAGAGTAGAACAAAAAGTACCTGAAAAAGTAGCAGATCCAGGGAGTTTTTCTGTTCCTTGTAGTTTTGGTACTTATTCTTTCAGAGCATTATGTGATTTAGGTGCTAGCATTAATATCATCCCATTGTCCTTGTGTAAAAAGTTAGATATAGGTGAGATTAAATCTACTCCTGTAAAGCTCCAATTGGCTGATCAATCTGTGGTGAGACCAGTTGGTATTGTAGAGAATGTGCTAATCAAAGTAGGTAGATTTTTCCTCCCTATTGACTTGTATGTTATGGACATGATAGAAAATCCTTCAATGCCTGTCATATTAGGACGACCATTCCTCGCTACTGGGCAAGCGATTATAGATATTGAGCGCAGGGAGCTCACTATTAGAGTCAAGAACGAAAAAGAAATCTTTAAAGCAGTAGAAGACTCTAAAGATGAAGTGCTTAACATGGGCTACAGGAAAGGTGCAAGAAAGAGCACCTCTGTAGGATTCACAGAACAAAAACCTCCTTGAAGCACGGTCAACACGTCGAGCTAATGACGTTAAACAAGCGCTTATGGGAGGCAACCCAAGTAAGTTAGTGTGTTTTCTTTTTGTTTTTGATTTATTGTTTGTTTTTGTTTTGTAGGTCTTGTTTTCTTCCTCTCCTTTGCTTTCAAGCTTTCAAGATTCCAAGCTTTCAAGCAAGAAGTCATCATTCCAGGCCAGTATTATTCACTCCTGTTATTCTTTTATTGTTCTCATGCTTGTTTATGCATTATTTTCTTTATACATTGAGGACAATGCATGTTTTAAGTTTGGGGGTGGATTAGCATGTTTGTGGAGCCCTTGAGCATCTGAGTTCGGGCTATAGTTTTGAGCTCTCTTTGAATTATGCATATGGTTGTTTTTTTGGATGCTACTTTTGCATGATTATGATGTCCTAGGATAGGCTTTCTTGTCAATTTTCAAGCTTGTGATGAGATGTAAGCATAAGTGCCCAAAAAGGGAGACTTTTTAAAATTTTTCTAGGAGATGGCTTGCATGAGTAGAGTATCTGTCTTGGCTAGATTTGGATTTGAATGCTTAGGAGCGAATTATTGGGTTCATATGCTTGTTGTCACCTCGATAGGTGTAGGGCAGAGCTAAAGAGTTAATTTTGTGCAAATTAGCATGTTTAATCTTGCTTAGGAGAAAGGAAAAGAATATCTGCTATTTATGCTCATAAAGAAAAATCATTCTTGTTGTTACTGTTGAAATAAGATAATAATGCCATGGCTTGTGCACAATATGCAATGGTTAATAAAGATTAAGGCAAAAAGAGCTACCCTTGTTGTGATCAGTTAGGCCAACCAGAGAAAACTCAGGTTAAGGGTCCCTGCAATGGGTGTGTGAAAGCTAGTGCCACATTTACATGCTTAATTCATTTGTTAATAAAAAGCACCTAAGTATGGAGATAAACAAACTAATTTGTTGCATTAACTCATTAGTGACGCCTTAGTGCCAGTGTAGAGGGAAGATGAGCTGAGAGTTTAATAATCCAATCCCGGGCTAGTAGAGTCTGATCTCGTTGAGTTAAATCTCGCTTGTGCAGGTTAATTTTGGAAAAATTTTAATTTGTCTCCCTCATTGGTCCTTTTGTGCATATCTCTTGCTTGCTTGGTGATTGACTTTTGAGCCTTGAGGATTGAGTTATGATTGTTGCATCCATTCCTCCATTGTATGTTTGATTTCTAGTTTGCTCGAGGACTAGCAAAAACTTAAGTTTGGGGGTATTTGACAGCGAGCATAGCTAGCTATCTTTACTTATTTAATTTAGCTAGTCTTTTATGATTTTTGGGCCATTTTATTGTGCTTTAATGTTTATTTTGTAGGAAATGGTTGATTGGAGCTACAATGCCATATTAGAGTTAATTGGGTGCCCGGGGCGTGAAAAGATGCAAAGGAATGAAAAGAGTAAAAGTGGAAAAAAGTCAAATCTCGGTCAACAGCAGGCTAGCGTCGAGACGCTAGCTCTTGAGCGTCTCGACGCTCACATTCCATATCAGATTAGGCGCGTAAAGCTTACAGCGTCGAGACGCTATGATAGGAAGCGTCCCGACGCTACCGTTTTTCCTTATTCAGAACGTGCGTATAAGAGGCAGCGTCTCGACGCTAAGACGAAAAATCAGAATAAAAGCTTCACTTCGGCTAGGTTTTAGGTGAGATCGATTTGGGACCTTAGATAGCCGTAAAGAGGACAGAATAGAGCACTTGGAGGCTGAAAACAAAGGGAGAGACTTGGAAATCAACCCATTGTTTGTGGGGATCGTGACGGGGACGTCGGGATTCGGCCTACATTGAGTTTTCTTTTCCCTTTTCTTCCTTTAGTTAGATTTATGGCTTTCACATGTTTAGTTGAGCTTGTATTTACATCCATGAGTAGCTAAACTTGTAGCTTAGGGATTGATGTAGTTGATTAAGTTTATGGATTGATTTATGGTTTAAGTTGTGCAATGTTATTGTGTTTGTAATCTTGATTTAATGCTTTCAATTAATTGGCCATTAGTTGGATGATTTAAGTTTCGAATCTAGCTCGGGAGAGGGGATTTGATCTAGACTTACTCAAGAGTGCATGAATAAAGTTTACTTTCTAATTCTTGACGGTTTTAGATTAACTTTAGAATTGGTTAAAAGATCTCATTGCCTTGCATATTAATAAACTTAGATAGGGATATCAAGTTGGTTAATTTGCATGAGAATCAATTATACTCGGGAGAGGTAGTTGTGATTAAAGGGTCTTTGGCTCATAATTTCATTGTGCATAATAACTTATTCTTTAAAATCAATCCTAAACGAAGTCGGCGAAATCAATTCCCTAAGTAGTTTTCCCAATTGAATTTCCATTCTTTTTACTTGCTCTGATTTGTTTCTATCATCACCTATTCATCACTTTTTGATCCCTAAATAAAATTGGGCAAGATAATTCACAATACTTGATTTGCTTAAAATTCCAATCCAGAGGACGACACTCGTATTTACGAACACTTTATTATTACTTGACCCGTGCGCTTGCGGTAGGAAAAGTCCACATCAGAAGCATTTCCGATGAACAATTGAAGGCTCATTTTCATCATAGTCTGCCTTGGTTATATGCTGATTTTGGGGGAAGACAACCTTGGCAAGTATAGCACCTCCAATCCATGCTGAATACGAGGACAAATTCTCTGGCATGTATTCTGGAGCCTGCAAAAAGAAAAGGATGTTACCACCAAATCAATCCAAGCAAACATGTCCAGTGTCTATCTTACAACTAAATTTATCATTGTGGTTTGGGTCTTATGAAGATATTGAAGTAGCATCTCTAACATCAAGTTTAACAAAACCAACCAAATTAATCTAACTTTACTAAGTAAATAAAAGTTACAAAACTATCTAAATAACATTTTCCAAAACAAAAATTACAAACACATTCACTTAAAACTTAACTTAGGACATGAACTCAAAAGTCATAAATTTATCTTAACTTAAGGACATGAAACTTATCCTGAAACTTATCGTTTTCAACTTTAATACTCCCAATTTTATTTATCAATTCTTGTTTCTAAATTACCAATAACATACCCATTTTAAAAACAAATTTCAATTCACCACAAATACTTCAATCACAAATCAAAGCAAGACCAATTGATTCAATGAAAAAATCAAAAAAGGACAATGAAGAAACTTACCAAACAAACCAAGTTTTGGAGCAGAGGAGCAAATCCACTTATGAAGCTTTTATATGAGCAGAAGCTCTAAGCAGGCCATGTGCTCCACCAGCTTTTTCACTTGAAATTGTGTGTTCCCTTCTAAAGCCAGCCTTGTAATCCACATAAGCATTGACCCCTTTATACAACTTCTCACCCTAGAACTCTTGCCTTTTCCCTTCAAAGCCTCCTCAGCTTGCTTCAAAACTCTCTCACGGATTGCTCGTGCATCTCTTGAGAACTCAGTCTCTGTTTCCAAAGTTGCAGTTGCTCTGTTGTCATGGTGAACTTGAATTTCTTTTGAAGACTCAAGTTGGAAAATTGGTTTTTCAGGCTCCGCATTTGACTCATTAGACAAGGAACTTTTTGAAGGTCCAGAAGAGAAATAAAGCTTGCTCTCAGTCTTGGGAGCTTTTTTCTGATTAGCCAGGAACGAAGTCTCAGTTTTAGAATCCTCCTCTTCATCTTCATCAACCGTCCGTTTTCTGATGTTTTTATTCTTCGTGGGTTTTCTGAAGAAGCTACAGACTGAAGATCAAAGGGTTAAAAACGTATAGAGAACGACTACTATCAGAAAAATTGTAAATATAAAAAAAAAAAAAGTAATGATGAAAACGGGGAAATTTATATATACACATAAAAAAAATTGGATGGAACAATAATCACTAATACCTTGTTCAGGCTGCTGATTTTCACCTGTATCTGTCATTGTATACGAGTAAGACCAGCTGGATTCAGGATAGATGCTACAATGGAAAACAAAAAAGAACAAGTTGAATTAACTTATCTCTCAAGCTCTCCAATGATCTCAATGGGCAACGAGGGCTTTGTACCATTGGCTGGGTTGCGACTAGGAATAGTGGCGTCAGATCTAGGCTCACCGTCGTAAGCACTTGCTCTTAAACAAATAATGAAAAAAAAAATCTGCAAATACGTTTGTTTTAAGCATAGAATGCAATTCTTCACGTTTTCTCAAAAAATCCTAGATCTACCTCAGGTTCTTTCACATTGCAGCAAACCGATTCGAAATCAAGTAAACAAAACACAACAATCACAGAGTAAATCATAATGCAATCGTGAGAGCACTTACTCTGAAACAGATAACAAATTTCCTCCATGCCTTCTTCGCAGTCTCAATCATAATGCAATCGTGAGAGAACTTACTCTGAAGAAGAAGACGAGAAGGGGAGAAGAAAGACGTGAGGAAGGAGAAGACGAGAGGGGGAGAAGCCGAGAGGGAGATCGAGAGGGGGAAAGAGGCAAGAGAAAAGTGTTAGGGTTTTTCGGGGAGAGAGAAAATTCATTTAAAAAATGTAATATTTTTAAAAATAAAAAAAAAACACACACACACTTTTTAATCATGGGCATTGCCCCTCATTAAAAGTTTTTCTTTTAATGACGGACATTGCCCCTCATTAAAAGTCCAAAATTTTTTAAAAAGGGTGCGCGTTTTTCGTCCGTCATTAAAAGGTCCGTGAATTTTTTTCTGTCCGTCATTAAAAGCCATTTTTGTAGTAGTGAAAATGTATCGGCGATAGACTCTGAATAATCGGATTCTATCAGTAGACTGATAGATTTTGATTAATCAGAGTCTATCGCTGATAAACTCTGATAATCGAAGTCAATCAGATAGACTTAGATAGATTTTGCTATATTTGCAATTTTTTTTACATTGTGCTATATTTATTATTAATTTGGTCCAATTTGCCACCCACTACAATTTTCCTTTCTTTTAACTCTGGTTCTATTATAGAATTAATAATATTATCATTCTTTTTTGGGTCGGTTGCAAGAATAGCAATATGGGCCAAAATAATTGCAAATCTAGCAACCCACAAAAAAAAATTGCAAAAATGACAAAATCTAATAGTTTGTGTGTTGCATTTACTAAAATACCCCTCCAGATTTTCTTTCACTGATAGAAAGTTTTTCTATACTGATAGATTCTATCAGTGATAGAAAGATTTTCTATCAGTGATAGAAATTTTCTATCACTGATAGATTCTATCAGTGATAGAAATTTTCTTTCACTGATAGATTCTATCGGCGATAGATATTTTTCTATCACTTGTTCGGTGTTCTATCAGTGTTTGGTTGTTGTTATTTGGTTTTCTATCAGTGTTTGGTTTTTGCTTTTCAGTGTTTGATTTCTATAATCGTTCGTTTTTGCTTTATTTTTCAATGCTCGATTTTACCATGTATCACCATCGCTGATAGAAACAAAAGATCTTCTATCACTGATAGAGAAAGATTTTCTATAACTCACGAAAAGTTTTTCTATCAGTCTCAGTGATAGAGATAGAAAGTTTTTCTATCACTCATAGAAAGATTTTCTATCACTCATAGAAAAAATTTCTATAAGTGATAGAAGATTTCTATCACTGATATGTTCTATCAGGGATTGAAAGATTTTCTACCAAGAGTTTTCTATCATTGATAGAATATCTTTCTATCACTGATAGAATAGTAAAAATTTCTATCAGTGATAGAAATCTTTTATCACTGATAGAAAGCTTTTCTATCGGTGATAGAAAGTTTTTCTATCACTTATAGATTATATCGGTGATAGAAAGATTTCTATCGGAGATAGAAAGATTTTTATGGGTGGTCAGAGATTGAAAGATTTTTTATCAAAAGTTTTTCTATGATTTTCTATAAAAAGTTTTTTTATCACTGATAGAACCTATCTCAGTGATAGAAATCTGTTATCACTGATAGAAAAAGTTTCTATTAGTGATAGAAATCTTCTATTCTATCAGTGATAGAAACTTTCTATCACTGATAGAAAATTTTTCTACCACTGATAGAATCTATCAGTAATAAAAAGACTTTCTATCAGTAAAAAAAAAAAAACTGACGAGGAAGAAGAAGATGGGCACACAGGGGCAATTTAGGAATATAAAAAATTAATTCAAAAATTTTGCCATATTTGCAAATATTTTTAAAAATTGCTATATTTGTAATTATTTACCTTCATGTTGCCACCCATTACAATTATCCTTCTTTTTTCTTTTATGATTTCAACTGGAATTTCCCTTTTTACTTATATGTTCATATATGTACGTGTGTATGTTCAGTGTCTTCCCTAAAATTCCATTATTTACCTTTAGTTGTTTTTTATATCTGATTGTTGTCTGTGGAATCATCTCCTCTAAAATTGGTTCCTATAAATGAATATCATGTATATGAATTGGACTCCATACTTGTTCTCAGTGATGGATTGGATTGGATTAATGAAAAGCTTCACAGATGGAATTTAAGGGTCGTTTGAAATATATTTTAATTTAAATATTTATCAAAATTAAACACTTGAAAATGAAAGCAAACACACTCTAAAAGGGAAGGCCAAAATTCTTTATTTTAATGTTTCAAGGACTGTGTGTTCACACGTAACGTCGGGTATGGAGACACGTGGAATAAACTTTGATTTGTATTAATGTTGTATGCGCGTGAGTATACAATCTCTAGTACATAATCCTCTGATTCTCTCTCTTGTGTGTGGATGTGTTTCACTCGAGGGCTGGAACGCTTGATCCCGAGTCTGAAGCTTCAATGGATTCTTGGAGCTTGAAGTCTTCTAGTCTTGAAGGAGTCTTCAGTCTTCAAGAAGTGTTGATATCCTGAAGAGTCTTTGATCTTCAAGGAGTGTTGAAATCTTGAAGAGTGTTTGGTCTTCAAGAAATGTTGATGTCCTGAAGAGTTTTTGATCTTCAAGGAGTGTTGAAGTCTTGAAGGGTGTTTGGTCTTCAAGAAGTGTTGAAGTGTTGAAGAGTATTTTGGTCTTCAAGTAGTGTTCAACACTTGAACTTATGAATTGCAGAGAGTCTTCGGTCTTCAGACTTGGTGGAGTCTCTCTGAATTCTCTGGTTCTGCTTGAGAGCTTTGAAACTCTGAACTCTTGTTTTTATGAGAGTGTAAATTTCCGAACCCCTAAAATGGAGGAGAACCCCTCTATTTATAGAGTTCACGCTGGATGGGCCCTGATGACTTTTGGGCCTAACAACTTGGGCTTGGGCTTTTATTGGGCTTGAGTCTGGTTTATATTTGATCCAAAACCATATGACCCAAATATTTAAAAGACCCAAATTTGATCCAATTAATTATTTTCTTTAATTAATTGGTCAAATCAATTAATCTGATCAAAATAATTTATTTTTAATTAATTGATCAAATGGACATTTGGCCCTAAAAAATTATAATTGGCCAACTTTGTCTTCAAATTAAATTTGGGACACATGTCAATTTATAATTGGTCCCAAATTTAATTAATTAGAATTTTGTCATTAATTTTAAATAATGACGTGGCAATTTGTCATTGGCCAAAATTTCTCTTTCAACAAATGCCCCCTTTTCGAGAGTTAGTCACAAGTTATGTGTGAGTGAATCTCGAAAAAGATATTTTGTGATCAAAGTGCAAGATATTTGTTCTTGATTTTGACACACTTTTATTGCCAAATAATCAAAATTTGAAGTTTGGTCAAAATCTTGATGATTTTTTTTTCTTATTTGGCAGCAAACTTTGATTTGAAGTTTGGGCAAATTTTGGTTTATATCCAAATTTTGATTTGAGGAAAAATCCTACCCAATTTTAACTCGCATTTGGAATAGAATTTGAGGTTTTGATATTGGTTCATTTGGGATAAAATTTGGATTATGCCAAACTTTTGGCTTGAGGTAAAATTCTATCCAATTTTAACTTGCATTTGGAATAGAATTTGAGTTTGGGACTTTGGTTGATTTTGGGTTTGACAAAATTTGGATTGAGAATAATATGAGTTGACCGAATAACATATATGTATATATTAACAAGCAAATGTTAATCAAAAGACTTGAATGGTCTATTGGTTTAATAGCCAAGCTGCATATTTAAAGGTCATGGGTTCGAGTCCCAAAGTTGTTAATTTTAAATTTTAAGATTCATATTTCTCATGAGAGCCTTTGAAGCCTAGGAGAAACCTTTCAAACTTGGAGGAAGGAGTGTGAACCTTTGAGATGCAGAACCTTCGAACTTGGAGGAAGGAACTGTAGCGATGCGCTTGAGAACCTTCGAACTTGGAGGAAGGAACTGTATGCGCGTGAGAACAACTGTGGCGACGCGCGTGAGAACCTTAAGTTTGAGGAAGGAACTGTGGCGATGCGCGTGAGAACCTTCGAACTTGGAGGAAGGAACTGTGGGAAGCCCCGGTAGGCGACGAAAAGCCCCGGTAAGCGTTATAATGCCCCGGTAGGTCCCGGTAAGTGCTGAAATCACCCGGTAGGCTCCGGTTGAGCGTTTTAAGGTCGTTTTGACCCGTTGAAGGGTCCAAACACATCCCGGCGAAGTTCCGGATCGATGTAGAAGCGTGTGGGCCATGTTATCGAGATGGAAGATGATGGAATGAGATGCGACGTTGCGTTTATGAGACCTTGGCCTGATGTAGAGGCAAGGTTGAGCCTTAGGACTTGGCCTAGAGTAGAGGCAAGTCGGCTAGAGTCGCGAATGAGTAAAAATACACGTACGGGCGACGTGTATTGACCGAATGTATTCCGCTGCAAGATGATTTGAGTTCGGTTGAGGATGAAGAACCTCGCCTAAGGTCCGATGAAGCACCAAAGTCCCGCGAAAAAGTTATATGGGTTAGAGATGACCCTTAAGGCTGGCCATGGTCGCGTGTAAGATCATGGCGCCGCGCGTGAGAACCTTCGAACTTGGAGGAAGGAACTGTGGCGATGCGCGAGAGAACCTTCGAACTTGGAGGAATGAACTGGAAGGAACTGTAGCGATGCGCTTGAGAACCTTCGAACTTGGAGGAAGGAACTGTATGCGCGTGAGAACAACTGTGGCGACGCGCGTGAGAACCTTCAAAGTTTGAGGAAGGAACTGTGGCTGTATGCGCGTGAGAACAACTGTGGCGACGCGCGTGAGAACCTTCGAAGTTTGAGGAAGGAACTGTGGCGATGCGCGTGAGAACCTTCGAACTTGGAGGAAGGAACTGTGGCGAAGCGCGTGAGAACCTTCGAACTTGGAGGAATGAACTGGAAGGAACTGTAGCGATGCGCTTGAGAACCTTCGAACTTGGAGGAAGGAACTGTATGCGCGTGAGAACAACTGTGGCGACGCGCGTGAGAACCTTCAAAGTTTGAGGAAGGAACTGTGGCGATGCGCGTGAGAACCTTCGAACTTGGAGGAAGGAACTGTGGCGATGCGCGTGAGAACCTTCGAACTTGGAGGAAGGAACTGTGGCGATGCGCGGGAGAACCTTCGAACTTGGAGGAAGGAACTGTGGCGATGCGCGGGAGAACCTTCGAACTTGGAGGAAGGAACTGTGGCGATGCGCGTCAGAACCTTCGAACTTGGAGGAAGGAACTGTGGCGATGCGCGTCAGAACCTTCGAACTTGGAGGAAGGAACTGTGGCGATGCGCGTGAGAACCTTCGAACTTGGAGGAAGGAACTGTGGCGATGCGCGTGAGAACCTTCGAACTTGGGGGGAAGGAACTGCAGCGAAGCGCGTGAGAACCTTCGAACTTGGAGGAAAGAACTGCAACGAAGCGCGTGAGAACCTTTGAACTTTGAGGAAGGAACTGCAGCGCAGCGCGTGAGAACCTTCGAACTTTGAGGAAGGAACTGCAGCGCAGCGCGTGAGAACCTTCGAATTTGGAGGAAGGAACTGCACGAAGCGCGTGAGAACCTTCGAATTTGGAGGAAGGAACTGCACGAAGCGCGTGAGAACCTTTGAACTTTGAGGAAGGAACTGCAGCGCAGCGCGTGAGAACCTTCGAACTTTGAGGAAGGAACTGCAGCGAAGCACGTGAGAACCTTCGAATTTGGGGGGAAGGAAATGCAGCGAAACGCGTGAGAACCTTCGAATTTGGAGGAAGGAAATGCAGCGAAACGCGTGAGAACCTTCGAATTTGGAGGAAGGAACTGCACGAAGCGCGTGAGAACCTTCGAACTTGGGGGAAGGAATTGCAGAGCGAAGCGTGTGAGAACCTTCGAACTTGGAGGAAGGAACGCAGCGAAGCGCGTGAGCGAAGCGAAGCGATGTGAGAACCTTCAAACTTGGAGGAAGAAACTCAGCGAAGCGACGTGAGAACCTTCGAACTTGGGGGGAAGGAACTGCAGTGAAGCGCGTGAGAACCTTCGAACTGTGAGGAAAGAACTGCAGTGAAACGCGTGAGAACCTTCGAACTTGGAGGAAGGAACTGCAGCGAAGCGACGTGAGAACCTTCGAACTTGGAGGGAAGGAACTGCAGCGAAGCGCGTGAGAACCTTCGAACTGTGAGGAAGGAACTACACCGAAGCGCGTGAGAACCCTCAAATTTGGGGGGAAGGAACTGCAGCGAAGCACGTGGGAACCTTCGAACTTGGAGGAAGCAACTTCCATTCGCTGTGTTGCCCCCACTAGTGATGAATTTCCTCAATTTATATCGTCGTGCTTCAATATTTGTTGCACTTTCCTTTTTTTTTGTTTGCAGAGACTGAACTTAAAGTTTTCTTTAAGCTGCCTACGTACCCTTTGAAGAAAAGGGATCAAGTCATAACGTAGTTCAAGATTTTATTTTATTTTTTTTTTTGCTCTCACCTTTTAAGCTCGTGTGGGCTAGGAGCATCATGCAGTTTAGGCTCTTGCGATAAGGAGCTTTTACATTTAAAAGCTCTTATCTTTGTCATGGTCTTGATCAGATCCTTCATTTGCAGGATTGGTCAAGATAATGAGATTTGGCTTCACCTTCAAGGAACCTTCCGTATTTATGAGAACAGAAAACTTCCTCTTCATACGTGACGGGATGCTACTATGAAGCTTCTTGTCACTGTTTACTTCATCGAAAAGTTTCAACTCCAAGTTGTTCATCTTTCTTTTAGGTTGATCGTTTGTTACTTTGAGGCGATCAAAGACAGATGTTGAAGATCGACTTTTCTTCGATGTGGAGACACTTAGCCTTTGGAAAGCTGAAGGTCGAGTGGAGGTGGACATCGAACATTGATTTTCTTCCTCTGTCGCGGCCATACTCATTCTTTGGAATACTGAAGGACGAGTAGTTGGAGGCTTGATGCGATCGAAGACAGAAGTCCTTTGTTCACTTTTCTTGGAATTGTCAACTTCTTCTACGTTGATGCAGTAGGAAGTCGCAAGGTTCTCTTTTGCCTTTTTGTGGAAAGTTTTGGAGAATGATTTATTCAACATCACCAGTTGTTGAGGTTGAGAAAACTTTTTACTTCTCTTCCTCTTGGGTTGAAGTTTCTTAGGGTCCTTCTTTCTTTGATTTTTGCTCTTTCCTTTGATTGTAGCAAGATTTGATTGAGCTACTTCATCAAGGTCGAGCTCAATTTTTCTTTCCATAGCCAGCTTTAGAATTAAGTCCTTTAGGACGAAACATCTTTCCACTGGATGACCAATAACTCGATGATACTTGCAATACTTGGGATCATCGACTTTCTCCATCTCTTCTGGTCGTTTACACTTAGGAAGCTTTATCAGTTGCGCTTCCAATAGTTGTTCCAACATATCAGGGATGTCGGCATCAGGGAAAGGATAGATTTTCTTCTGTCTTTCCTTTAAAGTTAAGTGATGCGCTCCATTAGTTTGTCGCTTTTCTTTCGAAGACGACTTGGGAAGGGTTGTGTTTACAACCATGGATTCTTCTATAGTCTCTTCATTATTCCTTCCTTCTTTTCTCATGTTAGGGAGGAGAAGGTCTTGGTTTTCTCGACTAGCAATACTTAGCTCCATATCGTGGGCACGAGTTGCTAGTTCCTCAAAGGTGCGAGGCTTTATACCTTTAAGGATGTAGAGGAGTTCCCAGTGCATGCCTTGAATGCACATCTCAACGGAAGAGAGTTCAGTGAGGCGATCTTTGCAATCTAGACTCATAGCTCTCCAGCGATTTATATAGTTAACAACGAGTTCACCTTTTCGTTGTTTAGTGTTTGTGAGCTCGAACATGCTAACGGTTCGTCTAGTGCTGTAGAAGCGATTCAAAAACTCTCTTTCGAGTTCCTCCCAACTGTCTATTGACTCAGGTTCTAGATCAGTGTACCAGTCAAACGCATTTCCTTTAAGTGTTCGAACGAACTGTTTGACTAGTAGGTCCCCTCGAGTACCAGCGTTCTCACATGTCTCAACGAAGTGGGCAATATGTTGTTTAGGATTGCCCTTTCCATCAAACTGTTGAAATTTTGGTGGCTGATACCCGATTGGCGTTCTCAGGTTATCAATCCTCTTAGTATAAGGTTTGGAATACAAGAGGGAATCTTGAGTAGGTCCACCGTACTGAGCTCTGATACAGTTTGTGATCATATCTTGGAGCTGTTGGATGGATAGTGAAGCGATCGAAGCAGAACACTGTGGTTGATCATCTTGCACTATAGTCTTTCCTTTGTCGTGATTTTTTACGACTTGGGTTTGACTTGATTCGGCGATATGTTGGTTCTCAATTTGGCTCTTTAGTTGCTCGATTTGAGAATCTTTTTCTTCAATCGCCTTCATCAAGGTGTCGATATGCTCCTGCATCTCAATCATTCTTTCTTCCATAGTTCTTGTCTCAGTCATCATGACAGTCACTACGGCAGAATCAGGTTCAAACAGAGGGTTATACTTAACAAGAAATTTGTCATTAGGATATGCCCCCTGCAAGGTTGTTTCTTGGCCTGCAACGATAGAAGTTGTATCTTCTTGCAACGTCAGTTCGTTGAAGCAACAATGAGCAGTAGAACCTATGTAAGACTTATTCATGACAGAGACCATTGAGGAAGTCTTGAACGACATGTTTACACTTGTGTTTTGAGATAAGAGAGAGAGATGAGAGGTAGAGATGGTCCCACTGGGCGTGCCAATTTGTTCACACGTAACGTCGGGTATGGAGACACGTGGAATAAACTTTGATTTGTATTAATGTTGTATGCGCGTGAGTATACAATCTCTAGTACATAATCCTCTGATTCTCTCTCTTGTGTGTGGATGTGTTTCACTCGAGGGCTGGAACGCTTGATCCCGAGTCTGAAGCTTCAATGGATTCTTGGAGCTTGAAGTCTTCTAGTCTTGAAGGAGTCTTCAGTCTTCAAGAAGTGTTGATATCCTGAAGAGTTTTTGATCTTCAAGGAGTGTTGAAATCTTGAAGAGTGTTTGGTCTTCAAGAAATGTTGATGTCCTGAAGAGTTTTTGATCTTCAAGGAGTGTTGAAGTCTTGAAGGGTGTTTGGTCTTCAAGAAGTGTTGAAGTGTTGAAGAGTATTTTGGTCTTCAAGTAGTGTTCAACACTTGAACTTATGAATTGCAGAGAGTCTTCGGTCTTCAGACTTGGTGGAGTCTCTCTGAATTCTCTGGTTCTGCTTGAGAGCTTTGAAACTCTGAACTCTTGTTTTTATGAGAGTGTAAATTTCCGAACCCCTGAAATGGAGGAGAACCCCTCTATTTATAGAGTTCACGCTGGATGGGCCCTGATGACTTTTGGGCCTAACAACTTGGGCTTGGGCTTTTATTGGGCTTGAGTCTGGTTTATATTTGATCCAAAACCATATGACCCAAATATTTAAAAGACCCAAATTTGATCCAATTAATTATTTTCTTTAATTAATTGGTCAAATCAATTAATCTGATCAAAATAATTTATTTTTAATTAATTGATCAAATGTACATTTGGCCCTAAAAAATTATAATTGGCCAACTTTGTCTTCAAATTAAATTTGGGACACATGTCAATTTATAATTGGTCCCAAATTTAATTAATTAGAATTTTGTCATTAATTTTAAACAATGACGTGGCAATTTGTCATTGGCCAAAATTTCTCTTTCAACACTGTGCTTCACTTGTTTCCATACCTCCATCGTTTCCTAGTTCTTTCTTCTACAACAAAAGTCAAAATTTGACATATTCGATTTTCCATTAAAATACAAAAATTTCCCCGACTCACCCATCTCAATTTCCTCCAAATATGATTAAACTGAAACTTTCCACAAAACATTATCTATTCAAAAACTCAATTTCTTTTGGGTGAGATTTTTTCTCCCAATTTTTGTTCCAAGTCAACTTTTTAGAGACTCAATAGTTCCCTGTTCCAACGGGTCCCCGCCACCCATCTAATCAAATTCCCTCATCTCTCTCTGTTCTTCAATGGCTTCCCCAATTCCCTTATTCCTTCTCCTCTTTTCATTTTCCCTTCTCCTCCTCGTCTCCGGCAATCCGTTCGATTTCTACAGCTCCTGCAGCAATCTCTTCAACTGCGGCCATATCACCGACGTCGGCTTTCCGTTCTGGGGGGACGGCCGCCCCGCCGCCTGCGGCCATCCCGCCCTCAAATTGACCTGCGAACGAAGCAATACGACGATCGTAATAAAGGAAGTCAAATACCAGATTCTCAAATTCATCGGTGAAAAGAATTCCCCAACGCTCACCATCGCCAGAGCCGATTACATGGGCAGCCTCTGCCCTAACAAATTCATCAACACCACAATCGATTACGATCTCTTCGATGCAATAAATCCTGGATATCGAAACATCACGTTGATCTATTGCTCCTCTTCTCCGATTGGACCAGTCGCTCCACAGTTTAGGTGTCCTGATTATAACTTCGGCATGATTCAAGTCGGTGCCGCAGGACCTGGCCTCTGCAATGCGAGTGTGATTATGCCGATTTCGTTCGATTTCATAACGACGTTGAGCGATGTTGTGAACTCTAATGAGATATTGAAGGCCATTAATGAGGGGTTTGAGGTGAGATTGAAGGAAGACGGCGGTGGATGTGGAATTTGTACGGCGTCGAAGGGGATTTGCGGTTACGATTGGAGTTCGAATCAGACGACTTGCTATTGTCGCGACGGTGCTCCTAGTGATAACGGAGCTTGTCGGAGTTATCCGGCCGGCGGAGGTCCGGCGTCTCCTCCGGGTACGTAGCCCTAATTCCCATCTTTTGACTTCATCTTCATCCTCATTCTTCTCTGCGGATTTTGCTCTCTGACTTTTCGCCTTCAACTTCTCTATAAATACTCCGCCGCCCCGAAAATAAAAACAAGTTGAATTCTTTTTCGAAAATAAAAACAAGTTGAATTCTTTTTTGAAAATAAAAACAAGTTGAATTCTTAAACAGAGCCTTAGATTATTTTTGACAATTACATGTGGATATCTCCCTTTCTTTACCATGATTTTCATTTGTTTTTATTTGAATTTTCAATTTTCAAAAACAAAAACTGAGTTTTTGACAAACTACATTTTTTTTCTTTTTTTCTTTTTTTTTTTAATTTTCAATACTTACTAAAACATGATGGAAGATATATAATAAAACAAATGGAGGTAGAGGAGAAAGTAGTATTTGTAAGTATAATTTTAAAAAATAAAAAACAAAAAATTATTAAGTCTCATTTAATAACTATTTGAACTTTCAAATTTTCTTACCATAGTTTTCGTCTAGGTTTAAAACACATTTGAATTATTAGCTAAATTTCAAAAACAAAGTACATGTCATGTTTGATAACTATTTGATTTTTAAAAAATTAAGCTTATAAACACTCTTTAAGATTTTTTTTTTATTCTTTTAATACTTCCTTCCCATGTTTTCAAAAACCAAACAAACTTTTAAAAACTAAAAAAAAAATAGTTTTCATAAACTTGTTTTTTTTTTTTTTTTTAAATTTGATTAGGGATTCAAATGTGTTATTGAAAAATATGAAAACCATAATAAGGAAATGGAGAAAAAAACGAGCATAATTTTCAAAAATCAAATGGTTATCAAACATAGCCTAATTTTTTTAAATTACTTTTTTTTAAGTTTTCAAGACTTCACTCGATTTTTTAAAACATAGGAAAAGTAGATAACAAAACAATGAAACTTATTGGTGGAACTAGTGTTTGTAAGCTTAATTTTCAAAAACCAAAAACTAAAACTCAAATGATTATCAAACAAGACCTAAATGGATATGAAATGGAGCCTAAGTTTGTCCACTTGTATAAATCTTTTTACCCTAAACCTCAACTTCATAAATTACCCCTCAAATTTAGATAGATGTTGCAAGTATTAACCATCATTAGTTTTAGTCATGTGATAAATTTCCCTCAATGAATTATAAAACACGAGTATAATCCAAAATTGATAAAATTTCAAGTAAAAAGGACATTAGTGGCACTAATTTTTTTGTTAAAATTTGTAAATTTTAGTAAAATTATGCAATAGTTATTAGTTTCAAGTGTTTTTTCTTTTTTTTTACAATATGTGGATAGATTCGAACCTAGTTATTAGTACAACTTTATGCCAGTTGAACTAAGCTCTTGTTGGCAGTTAGTTTCTGGTGTTCTAACTTTATGAAGTTTAATTCCAAACTATATTATTTTTTGTTGCAAGTTTTGACGATTATTTGATAAGGTTATTAGGCGAAAAATAATGGAAAATGATAGAAGATAAAATATATAGTCACACTTATAAAAATTTAAGTTTTAATTTGATGAGGCTGAAACTTATAGTAACCATTGATACATTTTGCCTCGTATTGAAAAGTTAATATTTCCACAAAATTTTAATATTAATACTCATATTCAACTCCTTTCATATTCTTAAAATAAAAAAAATAAAAAAATAAAAAAAAATAAAAAAAAACTCCTTTCATATTCACTTATTTTTAATCTTTGTCAAATTATTTTAATATTATAATTGGTTGAACTTCGTTTGAAATTTTCAATTTTACTCGGACTTCTTATATTGTTACAAAGAATGAGTGCATTTTGTTTGTAATTTCTATTAGGCATGTTAATGAAACTTTTCTACTAGAGGATTTTTTTTTTCCAAACAAATTAAAAGATTAATAGTAGATCAATTTTTTTTTTTTTAAATTTTGCTCAAATTGAGATATATAGGGATATTTTCTATAATTTTTTTTATATGTTCTATAATTAAATCTTTCATTTTATATGAGTGCATTTAAGTTTCTGTTCACCCAGGTCAAAATTTAGAAATTCCATTTTTTTAGAAGAACAATTATAATTTATGTAAAAGTTTGTAATGACATTTTGGCTTATTAATATTATTATTACTATTCAATTTTAAATTTAAAGAAAGATAGGGTTTTTCTTATTTTCATTTTTAGAAAATTCATTTAGCGACTTGAATTCATAATACAATATTTATTAACCTATTGAAATATAAAATTCATCTAGAAACTTATACATGTATACCAAAGGTTTCAGGAAAAATTGTAAAAATTACTGTTGAACGAGAAATTTTGTCCAATCACAAATTACCACGTCATTATCTTTAATGACAAAATTACGAATAATTAAATTTGGGACCAATTATAAATTGACATGTGTCCCAAATTTAATTTGAAGACAAAGTTGGCCAATTATAAATTTAAAGAGCCAAATTTCGATTTGATCAATTAATTAGAAAAATAAATTATTTTAATCAAATTAATTAATTTGACCAATTAATTAACAAAATAATTAATTTGATCAAATTTGGGTCTTTTAAATATTTGGGTCATTATTGTTTTGGGTCAAATATGAACCAAACCCAAGAATAAATAGTTGAGCCCAAGACCAATAAAGTCAAGCCCAATTTGTTAGGTCCAAAAGCCACCAGGCTTAAATAGAGGGGTTCTCCATTTCAAGGGTTCAGAAATTCAAATTCTACACTCATAAAGTTTAGAGTTTCAAAGCTCCCAAGCAGAACCAGAGGATTCAGAGAGACTCCACCAAGTCTTAAGACCGAGGAATCTCTGCAATCCATAAATTCAAGTGTTGAACACTTCTTGAAGACCAAACACTCTTCAAGACTTCAACACACTCCTTGAAGATCAAAAACTCTTAAGGACATCAACACTTCTTGAAGACTGAAGACTTTCAAGACTGGAAGAATTCAAGCTCCAAAAATCCATTGAAGCTTCAGACTCGAGATTAAGCATTCCAGTCCTCGAGTGAAACACATTCACACACAAGAGAGAGAATCAGAGGATTAAAGTTAGAGATTGTACACCCACACGCATACAACATAAATACAATTACATATTTATTCCACGTGTCTCCATCTTCGAAGTTATCTACGCATACAACATAAATACGATTACATATCATAAATACGATTACATATTTATTCCACGTGTCTCCATCTTCGAAGTTACGTGTGAACAATTACCTATAAATTATATAGGTGGTTAGAATCACACCATCAAACCTTAAATTCGACCACTAGAGACTAATGAAATTTTAATTTTATTCTTAATACTATATATTATGAACATATTGGAAAGTGCATAAACTATCCAATATTGGGTGAGTTAACTGTTAACTTGAATTTTCAAGATTTGTTTTCTTTTTTCTTTTTTGTGCTTGCTAATATTTTAGATTCATTTTGCTAAAATATAATGAACAGTGCGTTGAGGTTTAAATTTTCTTTGTATTAATCCTACTAATACAATGAAATATTTATTTATTTATATATAGTGTGATGGTATTAGATATAGAACTTAACATTTGTTTAGTGTGATGGAACATATATATCTTTGACTTGTACGAATATTAACATCTGTAACATCTTCTCTCCCCCTTCTCTCTTCCTGCTGGAAAAACTCCCCAATTCTACCTCAGGAATAAGCAGAAAATAGTAGAGAAATTAAAATAAAGCAACAAAATAAGAAACACAAGAATTTACGTGGAAACTCCAAAGCGGAAAAAAAACCACGACTCACATAAAGAAACACACTATGTGAAAAATTGTTACAATCACACAGAATTCTCTCCCCGACCCCAATTACAAGAACACACTCTCTCAAAGCTTTATATCACTCACACTACTAGAGTATACAAGCTTAAAGTGATTCTGAAATGGGATGCTTTGAAACCAAAGTCATAGGCTCCTTTTATAGTACTTGGAGCCCATCACTTCCTTGGACCTTTCCGATGTGGGACAAAGGCACTTCTAATATTTTGCCAAAAACCCAACATTTCCTTCCTCATATGTTTCCATTTCTTTCTTTGATTCTATCTCTCTTCTTCTTTTTTTGTTCCTGTTCAAACAGAATCATTCCAAGGCTCGAAGGAAGCGGACGATGTTACACCATCTACACGCATGGAGCATTTTTTCCTCCTTTCTTCTATTCTTCTCGTTTTTGCTTCAATTTTCTTTCATCTCCAATGCTTTTTTTCTCTTCTCCATACAAACTTCCATAGCCGACCAAAATCGATCGATTTTTTCTTATAGTCGGTCAATCGGTTTTTGTAATAACTCCCAAAACCAAGATCACCGATCGATCAGAACTGACATGTCGGTGGTCGGCGTCAGTTATTGCTCAAAACCGATGTCGATTGACCGGTGATCACCCCTACCCATGAGCGAGATATTTTTATTTTTTTTTATATATTTTTTTAATTTTGTTTTTTGAATTTGTTTATATATTCTGCGAATTTCGCTTTTTAAAATTTTGATTATATATTCTTCAAATTTCATTTTTTTTTTTTAATTTTGGTTGTATATTCTTTGAATTTATTTTTTAATTCTTATTTATATATTCTTTCAATTTCAATTTTTTTTTATTTTGTTATATATTGTTATAATTTTTAGTACACTTGGTTTTTATTTTCTAATAATTTTTAATACACTTTCAACCAACTATACTTTAGTTTATTCTTTTAATCTTATGTAATAACTCTTTTAACAATGCCTAATATTTTGAATCCAATAGAGTTTTTTTTTTTTTTTTTTTTTTTTTTTTTTTTTTTTTTTTTTTTTTTACAATATGTGGTGGTGGGGATTTGAACCATAGACTCCGTGATTATCAATACAACCTTATGCCAGTTCAAGCTATGTTGTTGTTGGCTTGAATCCAATAGACTTTAGACATATTAAAAAAAAATTGAATTAGCCGATCCGAACTTAGCTTAGTAGATAAATGTACCAATTATCATCTTAAAGGTTGATGATTCAATTCCTTAACCCATTAATTGTTGAACTAAGAAAATTATTCCGTTTGATACCCATTTGACTTTTGAAATTTAGACTTATAATTACTACTTTAACCTCTTTTTTTTAATTTTTTTTTTCTACATTCTTCTCATGTCTTCAAAAACCAAGTTAAGTTCTAAAAAAAAAAAAAAAAAAAAAATTAGTTTTCAAAAACTTGTTTTTGTTGTTTTTATTTTTAAATTTAGTTAGAAATTCAAATGTTTCCTAACCTTTAAAAAAAATGTAAGGAAATGAGGATGTTGATGGTCGATTTTGGTCAGAGGAACTCACCTGACCTTCACGTGCCACCAACGGTAAATTTGTAGATGAGGGGGGAAGACGTGGCTTGCAAGACAGTAAACCTGCACACCGCTGTGGTGCTCGCCACACCGGCTCCGATGCTTAAGTCAGCAAACAGAACGGTAGGGAGTGGAAAAGTAAGAGCAAGAGGAGAGAGTAGAGAATATAGAATATTGTTTAGGGATAGAATTCGGGGTCCCCTTCTTCAGTGGCGAAGAGGGGTATAAATACCTGTTCATCCTCCTAGGGTTTTTAGGTATTCGGAGGCGTTTTGGGACAAACCAGGCGGAACCGGGGTGATCCGGGGCATCAGGGACCGAAAAGAAGTCACCGGACTCGGCCCGCGCAACCGGGCCGAATGGTCAGCCTCGGCCTTTTGCCGAGGCCGACCATATGGGTCAGGCCATGTTGGCCCGACCCTTTGGCCCGGTCTTCCTCTGGGTCGGTCTTTTGGTCCTACCTCTGCCCGTTTGTCCTCGTCAGCTCCTTGTGTGGTCCAAAATCACCTATAACAGAGGAGATAATTTTCAAAAAGTAAAAACGAAAAACCAAATTTTATTATAGCATAAACATTATTTTGTAACTTTACTACTTTACATGAAAGCTAGTACATGTAGATATATACAGCGATGGATTTACTCTAGGTCCAAGGGCTCCTCCTCAACTTTTAGACATTTTATATTATATATAAAATGATTAATCTTGCATAAAAAATTATGTGTTGGTCTGGCGGTTACAAGTGCAAGTCCCCTCATGCCTAGGTGCATGTTTGAGTGTGATTTTGAAATGACTAATTTTATACTTTTAAAGGTAATTTTCATATCATCAAAATTGATTTTGAATTATTAAAAGTATATTTTGGAGTGATTTTGAATTTGACAAAAGTGATTTTAGTCATTTCAAAATCACTCTCAAACATGCAATTAGAGTCACGTCCTGAGTTCGAGCGGGTGGTCGTTTGTTTTCTGCATTTCATTTTGTGAACAATTTTGTACATTTTATATATTATATAAAAACTAATTAAAGTAATTTTTTTTTTGAAATTTGTCTCTAGCGTTAAATCATATTTTCTTTTAAAAAAGTATATAAATATAAATTTCTAAAATATCAATAATAACAAATATATATAACTATAATTTTTTAGAAAAAAAAATCAATTAATAGCTCTTAATTTTGGGTTGTATTGATTAAAACCTCAAACTAATAATTATATTAAGGGAAAAATACACTTTTGATCCTTGAGGTTTGATTTAGGTTTCGTTTTGGTCCATGGGGTTTCAAACTCAACATTTTAGTTCCTGAGGTTTGCATTTAGTAGCACTTTAGTCCCTCCATCCAATTTTTCGTTAGATTTTAACAGATCGCTGATGTGGCATCTATTTTTTTTATTAAAAAATTATTTTTCATTTGTTAAAATAAAAATAATAAAATATTAATTTTAAATCTATTTTTAATTCTTTTTAATTTTTTTTCTTTCTTCTTCTTCAACATCTTCACCACCCACCCTCCTTATTCTTCTTCAACCTTCCTCAAAGCTCACACCACCAACAGCCACCGGTGACCGATCGCTGGCAACCGCCACTCGCCGGCCGCCGACGACAACTTCTTTTTTTCTTCTGTTTTCTTTTTCCCCCTCATCTCTTCTTCTTCCAATGAGCTACGGAGAGAGATAGATCTGGTGACGACAAAGAGAGAGACACTGGAGACGGAGAGAGAGATCGCTGGAGACGGAGACGACACCAGATCTGGGCTCGTTCCAGTCCGTTCGTGCTCCTCCCGCCTCCATTGCTGCCATAGTGCCGTGAGCTCCATCTCAGATCTGGGTTCCGAATCGCGCGGTCGACTTCGGCTTCAAATCGCGTCGTCGAGCAGTTCATCCACTTCAGATCACGCCGTCTATCAGATCCTGAAGTTCGTGAGCATGGATCTTCCGATTCATAAGCTTCTGGTAGCCGTTCCTGAAGTTCGTGTTCGTGGGTCTTCAGATCGCATCGTGGACTTCAGATCTCATCGTGCGCTTCAGTCCAGCAGCCGTTCCTGAATTTCGTGCGCTTCCGGCAGCCGTGGGCTTCAGATATCCTCATTCCGGGGCCGAAATGAGCTACGGAGAGAGATAGATCTGGTGACGACAAAGAGAGAGACACTGGAGACGGAGAGAGAGATCGCTGGAGACGGAGACGACACCAGATCTGGGCTCGTTCCAGTCCGTTCGTGCTCCTCCCGCCTCCATTGCTGCCATAGTGCCGTGAGCTCCATCTCAGATCTGGGTTCCGAATCGCGCGGTCGACTTCGGCTTCAAATCGCGTCGTCGAGCAGTTCATCCGCTTCAGATCACGCCGTCTATCAGATCCTGAAGTTCGTGAGCATGGATCTTCCGATTCATAAGCTTCTGGTAGCCGTTCCTGAAGTTCGTGTTCGTGGGTCTTCAGATCGCATCGTGGACTTCAGATCTCATCGTGCGCTTCAGTCCAGCAGCCGTTCCTGAATTTCGTGCGCTTCCGGCAGCCGTGGGCTTCAGATATCCTCATTCCGGGGCCGAAACGGGGAGGAGAGAGCTCCTCCTCCCTCCTTTTCTTTTCTTTTTTTTTTTAAAGAAAAAAAAACAGAAAAAAGAAGAAGAAGAGGAGGAGAAGAGAAAGAAAGAAAAACAGAAAAAAAAAGTCGCCGCACGGTGAGTGGTGGTCGCCGACTGTCGGCCGCTGGCCATGGATGAGGATGAGGATGAGGGAGAGGAAGGAGAATGAAGGATGAGGATGGGGAAGAAGAATGAGAAGAGGGAGGGAGAGAAATAATTAAAAAAATAATTAAAAAATAATTTTTTTTTTATTTTAATATATTTTTAATTTAAAATATAAAAAATTAATTTTTTTAATTAAAATAATAGTGCCACATCAGCAATCAGTTAGATTTAACGGAAAAATGGATGGCATGGACCAAATTGCTACTTGTCTCAAACCCTAGGGACTAAATTGTTGAATTTGAAACCTCAGGGACCAAAATGAAACCTAACTCAAACCTCAGGGACTAAAAGTGTATTTTTCCCTTATATTAATTTCAACTCTAAACTTTTATATTTAAAACAATTTAGACCTTTCATTAGTACTATTTTCACTTGATTGCATTTAAAATCAACCCAAAATCATTCTTCAAAAGTCCTACCAGATTAGTAAATTATTCTTAAATTTTTAGTAAATTATTTTTAACAAGAAACTAGAATTCTTGTAAATGAAAAAAAAAAGGTTATTTTTCTTTTAAGTTTTTTTTTTTTGTTGTAAAATTCGGTAGAAAAATAAGTCACCCTTTATTCCACGAACTAATATCAAAATATAAATAAAATAAAAATAAATAAATATATATCGATGTATGACATAAAATTCTGGATCCGCTACGGTAGATATACTAAGTTTGTATATCGTTATATTTTTATTAATATTAATGGGTTTTATCTAACTTTATTTGATATGTATAGAACGTTCATAAGATGTGTGGTTGACAAAATTGAAGACTAGGAGAGATAAGTAAAGAATTAATTTGATCAATAATTAAGGGTGAAAATTTTAAAAAATTTGCGACAAAAATAACGAAAATAGGATAAAGTTGATGCAAAAAAAATGTGACGAAAAACACATTTTGTCGCCAGCCTTGCGACAAAATTAGTTGATTTTGTCACTAGCTACATGCGACAAAAATGGCGTTTCGTCGCACCTAGACACAAAATTAAAATTTATGTCCCGTTTGATAACCTTGTTTTTGTTTCTAAAACTTTGTGGGACTAAACTTATTATTATTATTATTTTTATTTTGTGGGGGTGGGGAGATTCGAACCTCTGACTTGTCGAGGACACATGCCAATTACCGCTGAGCTAAGCTCGCTTTGGCATTATTATTATTATTATTATTTTGACAATGGGACTAAACTTATTTGATCTTATATAGTTGTGCCCCAACATAAACTTCTCGATCTACCACTTAATAGAGGGTCCATAACTCTGTGTCAAACACTTGATATTTACTTGATATTTTTCTTTTTTGACAATATGAGGGTGAGGAATTTGAATCACAAACATCATGATTATCAATACAACTTTATGTCAGTTGAGCTACGTTCTTGTTGGCGTCAAACACTTGATATTTGATACTTAATTATGTTTCGATATTAGTATGTTTAATGAAAAGTATAACTGGTTTTTTCATACAAATATATAAGAAAAAGAATTTTGAAATAATAAATATATATACTTTTTGTTTTATAGAATTATAGTATCTTTTTATTATTTCAACTAGTTAATGGAATTTCTTGTCGGTTAATTTTTATTTATTTATTTTCATTTATATTTTTATACAAGAAATTAAAAAAATATATTATTATTTTGTTTATTATTATTTTATATTTGTAAATAGGTAGAATTTGGTGTAATTATAATTTTGAATTGTTAAAGAAAAGTGTATTTGGAAATATTTGGTGGCGGAAAAAAGAGGGATAAAGTTGTATAAAAAAATGGTGGGAAAATTATCCTCACCTTTATATTTGTTGGGAATTAAGAAGCGAACAAATTTCTACGTTGACTAGATAAAGAGAATGATTATGAGTTTATAAAGAAGGACAAGTATCTCAATTGATAACAAAATCATGAAGTACTATTGTGTAAATATATTGAGTGTCCTTATTCCCTAACAAATGGTTAGCGATTGGGCTGGTGTTGGCGTCCTTGTCGTTCCCTATAACAGTATTTACTTCAATGAATCAATTTCAATTGGAATATTCAATCTCATTCATTCATCCTTAAACTTATAAAACCGTATAATTAAACCGATCCAAAAGATAATAAATAAAAGATCTTACAGAAAATTCAACTACGAAGACACTCAAAATAACGTTAAAAAAAGACTGAACTCATCCACAAAAGTTCTGAAACTTAACTACAAATATTAACTTCCTTAAATATTAAAATTGCCTTAATGAACCACATGAAAAGTTACAAATTAATTTTTTTTTTTTTATCAACATGAACCTAGTTTAATTGGTTAACATATTAACATATGTTGATGCCAAAATCCGGACAGAAGACTCACCCGACCTTCACGTGATACCAACAGTGAATTTGTAGGAACTGGGGAAGACGTGACCTGCAAGACCAGCAAAAACCGCTGCACACCGGCGTGGTGTAGGCCACACCGCCTCCGATGCCTAAGTCAGAAAACTGAGGAGAAGCTTTAAAGGGGAGAGTCAAGAATCAAGTTTTCGAACCCTTCTTCCGTGGTGAAGAGGGGGTTTTATACCTGTTTGTTCTCCTAGGGTTTTTTAGGAATTTGGTGGCGTTTCGGGGCGAACCAGGCGAAACCGGGGCGATTCGGGGCATTAGGGACCGAAAAGAGGTCACCGGGCTCGGCCCGTGCAAACGGGCCGAATGGTCGGCCTCGGCCTTTTGCCGAGGCCGACCATATGGGTCGGGCCATTTTGGCCCGACCCTTTGGTCCGGTCTTCCTCTGGGTCGGTCTCTTGATCCTACCTCTGCCCGATTGTCCTCGTCAGCTCCTTGTCCATCTGTGTGGTCCAAAATCACCTATAACAACATATATACTCTCAACCAAGATATTAGAGATTCAAATTTGAATCCCTATCCCTTCACCACACGTGTATATAATTCTTTTTCCAAAGGATTAAGATATTTGAATAAGTAATAAACAATTTTAAGATCCATCCCTCATTTGTTTATTTCCTTTTTTTTTTTTTTTTTCATTTTTAACTTTGATTCAACGTATTTTATACTTTTCTATGTAGGAGATCAAAATCGAACAAAGTTGAAGGTTGTCATTGGTAAGGAGAAATGATAAATTGCATTATTTACAATTTCAGGCACTTACAAATCTACAACATAAATAATTTTGACATTTATGACACAGGTGTTTGTGTTGGTTTGGGTTCGGTTGTTGTGCTGTTATGCATTATGATCATATACATTCCTAAAAGCCGCAGGCTATCAATCAAAACTTTATCGACACCCAAGAGCAAAAGGATGGACATAGAATCCATCATCAATTATGGACCAAAGCGATATCATTACTCAGAGATAAAGAAAATCACCAACTCTTTTTCAAACAAAGTAGGTGAAGGTGGATATGGCACAGTCTATCGAGGTAAACTAGTTGATGGTACATTTGTAGCTATAAAAGTTCTAAAGGTGTCGAAAGGCAATGGCCAAGATTTCAAAAATGAAGTTATGAGTATTAGTAGAACTTCACATGTCAATATAGTTAGTCTTTTAGGATTTTCTTATAACACAAAGAAAATAGCTCTCGTGTATGAATTTATGGTCAATGGATCACTCGATAGATTCATGTCTAGAAGTTGTGATCTTGAGATGAAAATGCTTCATAAAATTGTCGTAGGTGTGGCAAGAGGGTTGGAGTATTTACATTGTGGTTGTAGTACAAGGATAGTACATTTCGATATAAAACCACAAAACATTCTCTTGGATGAAGATTTCAACCCTAAAATATCCGACTTTGGCCTTGCGAAACTTTGCAAAAGAAAAGAGAGTGCAATTTCAATGTTGGGAACTAGAGGAACAGCTGGGTTCATAGCACCAGAAGTTTTTAGTCGTGCGTTTGGAGTTGTCTCGTACAAATCTGATGTGTATAGCTACGGGATGTTGGTTCTTGATCTCGTATTAGGAGGAATAAGAAATCCTAACTCGAGGTTGTTATCTGATGAAAGTGAAATGTACTTTCCAAATTGGATTTTCAAGAAATTTGAAACGAGTAAGACAACAAGAATCGATCAAAGTTTATTGGAAGAAGATGAAGAAATGGAGCGGAAAATGGTTATGATAGGTTTGTGGTGCATTCAAACATCTCCATTGGATAGGCCTTCAATGAGTAGAGTATTGGAGATGTTAGAGGGAAGCATTCACTCCTTGCAAATGCCTCCAAGACCTTCATTGATTCCTCCTAATAGGTCAACCCAACAATCTACCTCTGAATCAATATCATATGAGATTATTTAAGGGATGTTTTAGTAATTCACTTGAATTTTGTTCTGGTGACTATTATTGTGGAAGCAAGAGTGTTGAGTGTGTTATGCTCCCAAAACAATTACATTTGAATCTATATTTATGTCAATCATAATGACATTTTTTTGGTATTTTCTATAAATATAGTCATTGAATTGTACAATAATGTCCATATATATGTTTTTATACGATTAACATTTTAGATAGTTTGGATAACTTTTTTCCAATAGTAGGGAGAAGCACTAAAAGTGTATTAGCCCAATTAAAATCACTTTTCAATATATTCACATTATAAAATTTACAAGATCTTAGAATACTTTGAAATAAATACTTTGAGACAATTACTTAATTAGTGTTTATCCTAAAATTGTATACAGAGAAGGTGTTAATTTAAAATTAGAGTAATTGTAGTGGGTGGCAAATTAATTATCTATAATAGCAAATTTAGCACAAAGTAAAAAGAATTGCAAATATAGAAAAAAAAAATTAGAATACATTTTTAAATTCTCATTTTACCCTTATTGTTTTCTCTTCATCTACCAAGCCTCCAGGTTTTCATATTTGGCATTTGCATTGTATTTGTGTGTGTATAATGTGGAGTATGAAATTAGCGGTGAGTGTTTGCGTGTTTGGGAGTTCACTCTCTGGCATTTTTTTTTCGCACCATTTCTCTTTTTTTTTTTTTTCTTTTTTCTTTCTTTCTTCCCTTGCATTTCTTCTACCACACAATTTTCTTTTTAATTTTGTATTTTCTTGCTTTTTTTCCCTCTGTTTTGTTGTTGAGGTATTGTTATGATTGTTTCTTCTTCTTTTTATTTATTTTTATTTTTTTGATAATATGATATGTGTGGAGGAGGATTCGAACCACAAACCTTGTGATTATCAGTCCAACTTTATGTCAATTGAGCTAAGCTCTTGTTGGCCTTCTTTTTAATTCAAGAATGCCAAGAATACAAAATAATAATTATGGTGAGTGTTTGTATAGGTATATCAAAGTATATCACTGATATACTCCGGTTAATCGTAGTCTATCACTGACTATCATTGATCGAAATCTATCACGGACTATAATTGATAGATAATGAAATTCAAAGAATACAAGAATAGTAATTTTATGGTGGTGGTCACAGAGCTTGTGTGCTAGCCTTTAAAAATTATATTGTTGATTAAGAGTCCTTGTTCGTAATGGTGATTTTTGGATTTTATGTTCTGATTACCACAAGAGACTTAAAATTTTTGTTCAATTTATGATTGTAGTATAATAATTTTGGATGAGTTTCTAATTACCGAGATGAATTGCAATGGAAATAACTTTACTGATAGATTTCAGTTAAATTGATTTCTATCGGTAACAATCATTGGTAGACTTTAATTAATTGATAATTAACTGATTTCTATCAGGGATAGAAACTGATAGACTTCAATTAACTGATTTCTATCATCGATAGAAAATGATAGATTTGAATTCAACTAATTTCTATCAGTGATACAAGTTAATAAACTTCAATTAAATTGGTTTCTATTGGTGATAGAAACTAATAGTCTTGAATTGAATTAATTTATATCAGTGATAGAAACTGATAACCTCGAATTAAACGGTTTTCTATTAGTGATTATCACCGATAGACTTAAATTAAACTGATAGATAAAAATTGATAGCCTTGAATTAAACTGAACTAATAGCTTTGAATTAAATTGTTTTCTATCAGTGGCTATCACCGATAGACTTGAATTAAACACGATAAAAACTTCTAGATTATGATTATCAGAGTCTATCAGTGATACACACTGATAGACTTCGATTAATAAAAGTCTATCAGTGTCTATCACTAATAGACTCCGATTAATTGAAGCTTATCATCAAAGTCTATCAGTATTTATCACTGATAGACTCCAATTAATCGAAGTCTATCAGTGACTATCAATAATAGGGACTGATAGACTATTGGAGATACTAAGGGTATTTTCATAATTTAACGTATTTTTTTCTATTTCCGCAAATAATTTTTTTTTTTTGCTATTTTTGCAATATTTTTGCCCTTTTTTGCTATCTATGCAAAGCCCCCTTAAAATTACTAGTTTAAAAAAAAAAAAAAAAGGGAAAATTACATTTCTGGTCCCTAAGGTTTGGGTTAGGTTTCATTTTGGTCCCTGAGTTTTCAAACTCGACATTTTAGCCCTTGAGGTTTGGATTTCGTTTCATTTTAGTCCGTCCATCCAATTTTCCATTAATTATTAACAGAGTGAAGACGTGGTAGTATTTTTTTTTATTAGAAAATTTGTTTCCTAATTTTTTTAAAAAATAATGTTAAAATAGGTTTTTTTAAAATTCTTTTTTCCTTTTCCTTTTCCTTTTCCTTTTCATTTTCTTTTTCTTTTTTCCATCTTCACCCTCTTCCCCCATCTTCTTTCTCTAAACGCTAATTTCATCCTACCCTCACTGCCTTGACACTCAACTGCCATCGGCTGTCGGCTGTCACCACCATCGCCACCCATTTTTTTCTCCTTTCTTCTCCTCATTTTTCTCTTTCTCTTTTCTTCCTCTTCTTCTTTTTTCTTTATTTTCGTTTGTTTCTCAGGAAAGTTTTCTTCTCTTTCGTGTTTCTTCTTGCGACATTCTCCTTCACGTTTCTCCAGCAAGATGTGGTGTCTTTCTCCTTCGTGTATCCGGCAAGTTGCACTTAGTTTCGACAAGCCTTCTCCTTTTCCTTTGCGTCACTGACAAGTTGCGACTTTTGGCCATTCTTCGACGATTCAGCTTTAAACGAAAGGGGAAATCCAGATCTGAACGACCATCGTTCTCCTTCGCGTTTCTCCGGTGATTTAGCATGTCTAATCTCTGTGGGCTCAATATTTGGTCGGATTTGATAGTGGGTTCAAGATTTGGATGCAGAGGTGGCGAATTCTTACGGGCGCTGATGGGTTAATGAGGATTTGGTTGTTTTCCTTCGCATTCTCCTTCGATGACGTTCTCTTTCACGAGTTCTTACGGGCGTCGGCGTTCTCCTTCGACGACAGAGGATTTGGCCGGACTCAAGGCTTCGTTCCTTCTTTTTTCAAACCAGTGAAAGAAAGGGAAGAAGAACCAGAAAAGGGGGAGGAGAGGAGAGGGAAGAAGAAGAAAAGAGGAGAAAAAAAGAACAAAGAAAAAGACTGACCGGACGAGAGTTGTCAAGGCTCCACGTGTCAAAACGAATATATAATCCACGAACACTAAAGTAGTGGTCGGGGTCGATCACAGGGAGTGGCGGTTGGTTATTTATTCCCTATTTATTTTGAGTTGTGAAAGCGGTAAATGGGGGGATTGGAAAGCTAAAAAGATAAACATGCAAATGAAATTAAATTGCAAGAAATTAAAATTGCAGGAATCATAAAAAGACGAGGAAATTAATTAAATTAGGCGACACAGATTGGAGTGATTATTGGGGTTGAATGATTTACTTTGATCAATTAATATCTACCTATTAAAGGCTAGTTTGAATTGTTCAATTGCCCAATCGATCTAGTCTGAACCAAGAAAAGACTCAAAGACCACCTCAGCCATCTAACTCGATCATACAATGTCCATCGAATTAGACACTAATTGGTTAATCAATTAATTCAATTGGACTATCAAATTAAACAATCAACCAATTGCCTTAAGTCTAGTGGATTGATTAGGACATTAGAAATAATTAGGCCTAGATTTCTTCTAACGCTATTTTGGATTTTAAACCTATCGTGTCAAGCAACAAAGTCAGAATCTGCTCTTGGGACCCGTGCCCACGAATCAGTCTATGCGCTAATTATTAAACCAATATTCAATTAGCTACTTGGAAATCAATTTCTTAGCAAGTTATTAACATACGAGCTGCGAGTTAGGGCGTTAATCTAACTTACTGCGCTTGCTAATAATACAAATTGAATCCAAAATACAATAGCAATATGAATTTAAATAGACATTCAGAAAATGAAACTCACAAAGAAATACATTCTATAACCCAATAATCATCCCATCGGTGTCAACGGGTTTAGACGGTGGTTAAACCGACTAAAACCCGCGACCCTATGCTACAATAATGAAGAAAATACAAGGAAAATCAATGAGAAAACTTACACCTCTTAGTTCTGGTCTTGAAGGACAGAGAGAACCGAGAGAAAGACTAAATACAAACCCTAAAACATCCTCCATTCGACGGAAAATAAAAGAGGGAATTTATAGAAAATTTTATCGTGGAGTCGAGACGCTGGGCATGGCGTCTCGACGTCGAGCCGTATGGGCCTAGGGTAAGAAACGGGCCAACGTCTCGACGCTGGCCATGGCGTCTCAACGCCTGGCCTTTTTCAAACGTGCTTTGACTTCAATCTTCTTTATTTCTTGCTCGATTCAGGTCCTGAACCTTTGACTCCTTGGAACCATTCTTCAGGCTCGTCACGATCCTCACGGTCTTCTCACCTTCTCGACTTATGGTCCTCAAGTTAGCTTGAAAGCTCTCTAAATTGCACGAATTAGCTCCAATTTGTGTAGTTCGTACCTGAAGCCCTGAATGCACAAATAATCTACAAAACAGAAAAATAAAGCGTAAAGTGCACCCTAACAAGTCTAGATTAACTACAAATAAATAGGACTAATTAGGTCCTATCAAATACCCCCAACCTAAACCTTGCTAGTCCTCGAGCAAGCACATAAATCAAAAGTAGAGGATTCCAAAATTATAGTTCTTATAAACTCAAATTTCAATGCTAAAGATGCTGAAATCATTGCAATTAAGAATCATGCACACATTGCCCGATAAAGAGACAAATAAAAATTTTTCACGAGGTTTCTTCCTAAAGCTCACACTTAGTCTACTTAGAATCAATTCTACTGGCCCGGGATTGGATTATACAACCTTCAACCTATCTTCCCTCTACACTGGCACTAGGAACTAACCAAGGAGCAAACAAAACAAATTAGATTGCTTTTCTCTTTACCCAGGTGCCTGAAAAATAAAAGACATTTTCTTTCTGCACTACTATTTCTCTCTCTCTCTCTCTCTCTCTCTCTCTTTTTTTACGGGGCACTAGCTTTCACACTACAATACAGGGACCCATAACTCGAGTTTTACTCTTGGTTGGCCTAACTGATCATACAACAGGTAGCTCTTTTTACCCCCAATATAGCATGCTTTTTTTTTCTTAAAAATAAAATGTAAACGAGTGTATGATTTTCTTTTAAGCTCGTGCTCATTTTTCTTTTCATTTTTCTTTCTTTTTCTTTTCTCTCTTTTCTTTTTTTTTTCTTAGGCATATTTTCTTTCTTTTCTCTTAGGCAAGATATTACATGCTAATTTGCAGGCATTTGACTCTCTAGCTCATCCCTACACCCATCGAAGTGACAACAAGCATATGGTAACTACAATTCACTCCTAAGCCTTCAAACTAATCCTAAACATGCTAAGGTTTGCTCTTACAAGAAATGTACTAGAAGAATTTTAAAAAGGCTCAATTTCTGAGCAACATGCTTATCATTCAATAAAAGAAATGAAATAAACATAAACGGCATGTCATGGATTTTCATAGTCCTAAGAAAAGTAACAGTGTCATCCACACAGAAACATTCAAAAAAATTTAAAATTTGCTTACAAATTAGGTCCAATGCTCAGGTGCATGACCTCAATCTAATTAGAGCAAAACAAATAAAACTATGCATGCATAATAAAGAAGTTTGATGCTCAGATGCATCAAAACTCAAACGAAACATATGCAAGCAAAGCAAAGACCCCACCCCCAAACTAAATTCTGCATTGTCCTCAATGTGCATAACAAGTAGAAAGAGTAAGGGACAATTAGAATAGGGAACGGAAAACCTCTCTGAGTATATGGTCCGGAGCTGGCTGGATCAAGAATTGAATGCCCTCATATTAATTTTGCCGAAATCTACAAAAAAGAAAACAAATAAAACAGGAAAAAAAAGCTGAACAAGCTAAGAAATAAAAATAAAGAAAAATAAGGGAAATGATAGAAAAAACCGTGGATGAGCCCATATGAAAGTGCATCACTCCTCATCCTCAGGAGACTCATAAGGTGGCAGCAGCGGTGGGATGGGTTGTCCAGACGTCGAGGCAATAATATACTCTCAGATATAAGCAAACTGGTGCTCAGTCCGTTTGAAGTGTCTACCTTCCATACGCTGCTGACTCTCATTGTAGCGCAGCTACTCAAGTCTCATCTGATTCATCCTCTCGTCTAACGTTGCAAGCGTGAGAGGGGGATGATCGAAGTGGGGCTGCTCTCCCTGAGCTTGGGGCTCCTCTTCTAGCTCTTCTTGTTGGGGTGGAGGTGGGGGACGGGTGACAGGACCAAAATAGTCCTATTTTATCGCCTCTAATCTAAGCTTTTTAGGGTCATTTTATGTTTTACTTGTTCTATTTACAGTTTAATTGAGTTTAGGTCGTGTTGGGAGCCAATCACGCTAATTGGTGTTAATTCAGGCCAATTACGGAGTTTTTGGAGCCATTACGATGTCTTGGACGGCGAGGAGGTGAAGAGACCCAATTGTGCTGAAGCGGGCCTGAATTGTGACACCAAAAGCCAAAGATTAAAGCCCCGAACCGAGAAGAAGCAAGACCAGGCCGAGAAATAAAGCAGGAAGTCGAGTCATGAGGCTGGAGTCTCGACGCCAACGCGAGTTCGGGCTGAAGAAGAATGTTTGCAGCATCTCGACGCCGACGCGTTTTCTATATATATGTAGTCTCGGTTTAGTCCATCGTTAGGTTAGAATTTTGGTACCTTTTACGATTTCTTTTCCTCTTTTACATTCCAGCACTCTTCTAGACCATTGTTGGTCGCAATCTATGGATTCTTTTATGTTATTTGTCGTTATTACTTCATGCGTAGCTAAACTTGTTTAGATCATTGGATTAGATATATGTCTTGATTCTAAGTAATATTGGCTGAGTTTTCTGGTTTATATTTTCTTTTCTTGTTGTATTTTCATCGAGTTTTGCATGTTATCCCGTTTAAACCAATACATGAGGCTAGTCAATTAGGATTTACGCCCTATGCGATTACCGCTTGTGTATTCTATAAGTTATTTTTAGATAGCCACTAGGTTGAGGCAAGCCACTCTCTACGCGAGACGACCCTTGATAGGCCTAGGATGCATGTTAAAGGTTGTAGGAATTAGATTTAAATTGCATTTGATTTTAGTTCTTACGATTTCGGACGCACGATCCCAAATCGGCTAGTTTTAATAAGTGGTTGCAAAATTACTTGTTAATAAATTAGTTAGATATAAGTAGTAACTGTTGCAGAGGTCTCAGATGGTTGCTACATTATGCATAAGGGGTGACGAGCGATAGAGTCTATATTAATTAATCTCGTTAATTGTCGAATTCACGATTAGCGAGTTAATTAGCACAGGTTAGTGTAGAGGGTCCTTTGAATAACCCAGAAGCCGACCGGACTAATGAAATCAGTTTAGAACGATTATTAGAGAAAACTAGGAAGACAATGAATTAAAATCAAGCATAATAAATCTCAATCCAACGATCCCTTTTTATGTTATCGATCCCGTCTTATTTCCATTCTACATACTTAGCTTCCCATCTTTTAAAATTTTGCATTTATATTATTTAATCTTTCCTTGTTCTTCAATCACAAAAATCACCATCTGTTTTCATAAGCACGAAATTCTACACTTACTAGATCCCCCTTTCTTGTGTTCGACCTCGACCGCTATTGCTACAAAAATTAGTAGTAGTGCGTGGATTATAAATTTTATTTGACGACTTAAGGATAATTCGACACCCTCCTGGCGATCCCATCAACGGGCTATCCTAGGTTCGGGCTCCCTAAGTCTAATCATGATGAAGTTCCCATCAATCGTAGCTGCAGGGTGGCTAATCTCCTCACAGGGGTCCCACACGAACCCAGCGGCTCTGTAGAGTGCTGTGATGAGGGAAGGGTGCCCTAGACCTACTGTGGTCGCTCCTCTGCGAATCCAGCGCATGGAAGAGTATATAACTTTCCCTACGTCCACACTGTGGTCGGTCGCTATAGTGAATAACAGAGCCGCTCTTTCCTTAGTTACATCACTAAGTTGCATCACAAGCAAAAGTTTGGCACACAAAAAAACTATGTCATGCTCTGTTATCCACTATCAGATAAGAGGATTTAAAGTTTATTGCTTCACCCCTTCTCACTAACCAAACTACCCCCGACCTACATAGATGCTCTATAATTTGATGGGCATAAAAGTGATTACTTGCGTAATCATTGTACCCATCACGATCAATATTGGGAAGGCCATATAATTGGTTAATGGAGGTCGAGTCAAAAGGGATCATCTTACCCATAATAAAGGAAGTAGTGGATCCTTTCGTGATGTTAGCGTAAAACTCCCAGACTATAGGGACTACAACGGCCTCAGGGTTCCTAGTGAACCTAACCCAACCTCTTTCAGCTATACTCTGGGTGAGCTCAGGTTGGTTTTGGGCACTTGGAACTAACCCTCTCTCAGGAACTACCCCTACTTACCACATAAGAGTTGTATACATCTTCAACATCCTTGCTAATAAATCTTCTCCTATCAAAGGGAGCAGAGGATGAAGAAGTTGTTGATCTCCTAGATCTCTTGGCGCTCATTGTGGAATGGGTAGGAAGAGTATGAAAAATCTAAAGGGAATAGGAAAAAGGGGGTTCCTAAAAAAAATCTAAAATAGGTTGGAAGCTAGAAAGCTAAGGATTCAAGATCAATTGGTCCAAAAACTCCAATACTTAAAAGCCCTTCCTCCTTATGAACAGATTTTAACCTGCCAAACAGAAAAATCCCAACAAAAATAGCAGAAAATTTACACAAAAAATAGGAAAAATCAGCCACAACAAGTTTTTTTTCAACGATTTTCAGCTAGAAAATGTAAAAATCATGCTCAAATTAAGCCCATTCAAAACTTCTAATCTTAATCAAATGCATCTAAACATGGAAATATCAAGTAAAGAAAAGAAGAATAGAAAATCGTTTTACCCATGCTTGAACAATGGAAAACGCCCAAAATCTTCAAGAAATCGCTCAAATGCAACAAAACCCACGAGATCAAGGATTAAAATCTAGAAATCTTGAAGAATGTTGCTTGAAATCGTGTAGGATGTGTGAAAGGATGAATAAATTTGGTGGGGATGTGTGGGAGATTGAGGGAGAAGTGAGAAAAGTGGAAAAGAAAACCCCAGATTCTGCGTCGGCGTCTCGACGCCGAGAGCATGGCGTCTCGACGCCAACTCTCGGGTTTGACTCCCAATTGCTTTTTTTTTTATCTAGCTATTCTTTCTTTCTTTTAATAAATTTACAACTTTAAAGAATGAAGAAAGGAGGAATACACTAAATTGGGGCTTAAAATTGAAATAAACAAAACTAAGAAAAATATAAAAGGAAAAGGAAAAGAAAACTTAAAAATTTTGGGTACCTCCCAAAAAGCGTCATGTTTAACGTCTTGAACTCGATGGAGTCCTTCGTGAACTCATTTGGGATCCAAATTTTCCCATTCCAGAACATTGATTCTCCTGGATCTAGAGGCCTTGTACCACCTGTATCTTATGGGAAATATTTGAACAAGCAAGAGAATGGTTAAGATGACCTAAAATTTCAGAAATAAAGCAACTTCTTTTTCCATTAAATCCAATAGAAATGATTCCCTTGCCTAAATTCATTTTAACCTTGGTCGTTTTCATGAATGGACGACCCAAAATTATAGATGTGGCATTAGGTGAACCATTTTCATGCATATGAATTATAAAGAAATCTGCAGGAAATATAAGCTCTTCTACCTTAACTAATACATTCTCACAAAACCCTAAAGGTCTAATTAAAGATCTATCTGCCAATTGAATTAAATTACTAGTTTTCTTAATATGGGAAAGATTAAGCTTATTAACGAGTGCATGAGACATGACATTAATAGTGGATCCTAAATCTAACATGACATGCTTAATTTCTAAATCCCCTAGAATGCATGGCAAAGTGTAGATACCATGATCTAGACACTCGTTTAGTAACTTTTTCAAGATGGCAGAAACATTTCGCATACCAATATTATTAAAAATTATTATTAATAATATTGACGAGTGCATGAGACATGAGAGAGGGAAATAGAAAAAAATAAATAATAATAATAAAATAATAAAATATTATTATTTTAAAATTTTTTATTTAAAAAATTGTAAAAACAATTTTTTTTATTAAAATAATAGTGTCACGTCAGCAACCGTTAAAATTTAACAGAAAAGTTGACGGCAGGGACCAAGTGCTCCTTATCTCAAACCTTAGGAGTATTTTTGTTGAGTTTGAAAACTCAGGGACCAAAGTGTCACTTAACCCAAACCTCAGGGACCAAAAGTGTATTTTTTCCTTAATTTATTAAATGATAGGTTAATATTTTGATGTTGTAAAACATATATGGAAAGCAATTTTCATTTTAATGATTTCTTATTTTTTGTAATGTTTTACATATACCGTCTAAATCACAACGATACAAGAAATAATACTCTGCCTTGTTGTGTAACCACTTCCACTGGATTAAAATCTCGTAACGGACACCTCAACACAAATAGCTACAACTATTCCAAGAGAAGGAAAAAAATGGTTTTATAAAAATTTGAAGGGCAACACAATAAGGCAAATATTCTCCTTCATAGCCCACCATTAGACCACGATGTTTCACATCTATAGTCTAGATCACAACCATACATGAAATAACGGATACACTGCATTGTTGTATAACCACTTCCATTGGATTAAAATCTCTCAAGGGACAACTCGACATGAACAGTTACATCTATTGCAAAAGAATGAAAAAAAAAAATTTTATAAACATTTTAAGGGTAAAATTGGAAGGCAAATTTCTCCAACATAGCCCACCATTAGATCGTGATGTTTCACGTTTATGGTTTAGATCATGTCCATATCCGAAAGAATACATTGTTTCATTGTGTAACTAATTCCAATGGATTAAAGTTTCTCAAGGGACACCTCTAACAATTGCAAGTATTCGATGGGAAGGACAAAATAGGAATTTATAAAAAAAATGTAGGGGCAAAATAGGAAGACAAAGATTCTCCATAGTCCACCATTAGATCGTGATGTTTCACATTTATGGTCTAGATCATGTCCATATGTGAAAGAATACATTGTTTCATTGTGTAACCAATTCAAATGGATGAAACTCTCTCAATGGCCACTTCTAACAATTGCAACTATTTGACGGGAAAGACAAAACAAGAATTTATAAAAAGTGTAGGGGCAAAATAGGAAGACAAATATTCTCCCCTCTTAGCCCCTTTTATATATAGTATAGATATAGATTATTTATTATTGAAAGAGTATTTAACTTAAAATGTGTCCCCAATTTTTTACTTCAACAACATTTGGAGTTGTCGTTCGGACTTATGATCTTTTGATTGAGGGTCTTGAGTTATGCTTGTTTTAAAAAAGCAATCTTACTATCTTAATCTTACTATTAAAAAGTGACCATAAGAATTATTTTTGGACTATTTTGTCCCTTTGTCAAATCATAACTTTACAAAATATTTTCCTTGTTATAGGTAATTTTGGACCACACTAACGCACAATGAGCTGACAAGGACAATTGGGCAGAAGTGGGACCAAGAAGCCGACCCAGAGGAAGACCATACCAAAGGGTCGGGCCAATTATGCCGAGGCTGACCATATGGCCCGTGGGCGCGAACCGAGCTTGGCCACCTCCCTTCAGTCCCTGATGTCCCTGACCGCCCCAGGTTTCGCCTGGTTCGTCCCGAAACACCTTCGAATTCTTAAAAACCCTAGAAGGATGAGGTCGGCCTCGGCCCATTGCCGAGGCCGTCTAGGGCCAAAGGCCCGGAGATCATTTGAAGTCTGGCATCGACAAAAACCCTAAGGGAAAATCTATAAAAAGGGAAACCACACACGGATTCAGGTATGCACAAATCAGTCCCTAAATTCACGTTACCTGTTTTTCGGCCAAGGCTAACTTAAGCATCAGAGTGTGTGTGGTCTACACCACAGCGGTGTGCAGCGTTTGCTCGTCTCGCAGGTCACGTCTTTTCCGCTCGTTTACAAATTCACTGTTGATCATCCCGTGGAGCGAAAGGTAAATTCCTAAGCGAAATTTGACCATCAACAGTTGGCGCCGTCTGTGGGGAAGACGTTGACAAGCAAACGTTGTGTACAACAAGTAAGCACGACAGCAATGGAACACGAAAATTAACCGGTAGGAGATGAGGCGAGCCCCTTGGTTCGACTCCAAGCCCAAGAGACCGAGATCGCAGAGATTAAGGGGATGATGAACGAGATGAGGCAGAACTTGACTGAAATCCTTAGTCTGTTGTGAAGGGAATAAAAGCCCCTACACAACGGAAGCACATCGATTGGACCTTACGCCGTATATAAATTAACATTAAAATACCGTTACGAAAAACTCAAATAAACTTTAAACATACTTTAAAGTTGCTGGAAAATTGGTATAAACATGCTGAAAAATAAATCTAAATTTTTTTTCATGCTTTTCTAAAGAAACGGGAAAGAACCGTCACAAACCTTCATTGTAAACTTGACCGTTCTTCGCCAACGACGCTCCAACGGACAAAAACGCAGCAACCCTCTTGTCTTTTAATCGCTGGAAATTTCTTCTTGAATGACACAATAACCACAGAGGTTACACCGGTATGTCTCTAAGTCTAAGAGGCAAAAGACTTGTGGGAGTCTTTCTCTAAGAGGGAGGCTAGAGAGAATTCTAGGTCTTTTCTTGTGAGTCTAAGAGCAAGAGGAGAGTACTCAACCAATTAGGTCTAGTGTTCTATTTGTAGAAGAGAGACCATGAATAAAATATTCAATTAAATCAATATTTTCCAAAATTGATTCAATCTTATTTATTTAATCAATCCATGATCAATCAATTCCATAATTGATTAATCTTTTCCACAAATGACTAATTACTTCCATAAGTGATTAGATCATTTCCATAAATGATTAATCACTTCCTTAAGTGATTATTTATTTCCATAATTGATTAATTTCCGGTTAATGAATTCTTTAATAAATTAACCACCAATTAAATATCACATATTTAATTTCCGACTTTGAATTAATTAATTTGCTCAAATAGATTTTAGGCCTTAAAATTAATCAATTCATTATTTGAACTATTTCAAACTTCCATAAATTTATTGTGACTCAAATTAATATTTGGATTTCTTCAAATATTAATTTCTCTCATAATAATATATCAATATATATTATATTGTTTCCCTAAGTAAATTGAACATTTTCAATTTACATTTATTACTTAGTTGCGTCAAATTTCTATATGAGCTACCAGTGGGACCTAATGGACCTGCAGATTAGAAGCTCCAACGATGTGAGATTAATTGGTCAAACTCATTAACCACATTAATCAATATTCGTTAACTGTGTGTACATTCCACTATAGACTCACAATTGCACTCTTCTCACTGCAGACATATTTTCTGTGTCCACGGATCTAGACCAATATCGACTAGTTAGTCCTTAATGAGTGTCTGTAACACCAGCTGGGTCAAATTGCCGTTTTACCCCTAGGTTACTTCTATTTCCTTAAGTACCAGTTTTCCTCTAATGAACAACCTGTTTATGATCCAACCATCAAACAGAAAACCCTCTCGTGCCATTGAGAGGGTAGGGTCCTTTGTTCAAGACTCGGAGTAACCACTTAAGGGACCACTGATCTGCTTCCCTAAAGTCGGGAAGGAGTGAATTCCATCTTGTACGATTATGTTCCCAGCTCCCCACTCGGTCTTGTCCCCAAAATGGTAGGCTTATTGAGTCGGCGTATTGGTCACTCTCACCCATACAAATCAAAGGACAATCTCTCATGAGCAGGAGTCCATAATCAACTCAAGATTAAGACTAAGTTGTCTAGGTCGTCCTGGTGAAATAGAAAACCAACTAGTTAACGGTGTTATTGTTGGGTTTTATGTCCTAAAACTCGTAGATAGTAAATGTACTTTTGACCGAACATTAATAAAAGTGATGAATTATTCATTTACTATATGTTTGTTTTATATTTTGTCTTATTAACCTTAATCCAATAAACTAAACATCCAAGGCTAAAAGAATGAGGCTTGAACTAGTATGTAGGGACATGTGGGGATCAATGTTCAAGTTTTAGCCTAAAGGGTCTGTAGTATAGGGATAAGGTTGGGTACCTTATCCTGGTGACACTATGGATACAACCCGCTTTGTATATTGATACAAATGTAATGATCCAACGCGTTCATGTAGTTGACATGCAAGTGGGGGTATCTTGTGCAATGAGTTTGCACAAAGACCGAACCGCGAAATAGATAACCACTAATTGTAAAACCGTTAGTTAGCTAGGTTTCTATTTCACTAGGATGGCCTAGGCAACTTGGCCTTAATCCTGAGTGGATTATGGACTCATGTCCATGAGGGATTGTCCTTTGATTTGTACGGGTGAGAGTGGCCTGCATGCCGACTCAATAAGCCTACCATTTTGGGGACAAGACTGAGTGGGGAGCTGGGAACATAGTCTTACAAGATCAAATTCACTCCTTCCCTACTTTAGGGTAAGTAGAGGTGTGTTCCCTTAAGTGGTGTCTCCGGGTCTTGAACAATGGGCCCTACCCTCTCTATGGCACGAGAGGGACTTCTGTTTGTTGGTTAGACCTCAAACAGGTTGTTCATTAGAGGAGCAATGGTACTTAAGAATGAAAATGTAGCCCAAAGGTAAAACAGTAATTTGACCTAGCTGGGTTAGAACACACGTGAAGGGCAAACTTGCTGTTGATGGTTGATATCCGTGGACACAAAAATATATCTTCAGTGAGAAGAGTGCAGTTGTGGTTCTTTAGTGGAGTGAACCACAGTTAACGAATATTGATTAACTTGGTTAATGAGTTTAGCCAATTAATCTCACATCGTTGGAGCTTCTAATTTGTAGGTCCATTAGGTCCCATCGGTATCTCTATAAGGGCGTTGAGGTAAATTTCTAAGGGAGAATTGAATATTCGAAGAGGTTCGAATATTAAGATAAAATATGAATTTGATTTATATTTTAAAACTATAGGTTATAATTAATGCACATTAGATGTACATTAATACTATAGTTTATTTGGAGAGAGATATAATTAAATATGAGATATTTAATTATAATATTAATTAATATATTAATTAATTGTTATATTAATTAATAATTAGTTTTAATAACTTTAATTAAATTTGATTTAATTGAATTTTATTAAAACTATGGATTAAGTGGTAATATTTGTATAAATGTGATTTATATGAGTATTAATTAAATTAATTTTTAATTTGATTAATTAATTATTAAAACTAATAATTAATTATCTTATCAGTATAACTGATAAGAAAAAATCAGCCCACCAACCTAGCACTATGCGTGATTCAGAGGGTTTTTAGGGAGGGAGTTTCTCCATCCGTTAGATAACTCCCTCATCATTCATTCAGAACGATTGATTCTTGGAAAATCATGCTCTCCCTCACTCTCTCACTCTCCAAAACTCTCTTTGATTATTCTCTCAAGAATACAAAGAAGAAAAATACTCCTAACCCTTAGAAAATTACGCTCCCACAAGCACCTATCGCATATCCTTCAAGAGAATACCAGTGCAACCCTTTGGTGGTGTCCGTGATTAATTTCCAGCAAAGAAAAGGAGACTTTTGCTGCTGTTTTTGGGTGGAGAACCAAGGGATTTTGGTGAAACGGGTCAAGAACGTCTTCAAAGGTATAGTGTTCTTGATCTTGGATCGATAGGATCCAATTTAGATTAGATCTAAATTTAAATCAGCATGTTTTATTATTAAAATTCAGTAGTTTTAATTTGATTTTTCTGTTGTATTTTAATTTGCCAACGTACGGTATTTTAATCCGAATTAAAAACTGAGTTAAGGATCTGTACGTTTCTGCTGCGCAAGGGCTATTATCCCTTCAGTTATAACCAGTGGTTACTATTTCACGGTCTGGTCTTATGCAAACTCATTGCATAGGACACCCCCACTCGCATGTCTCCTACACGAACGCGTTGGATCATAGCGTTTGTATCAAATATAAAGTGGGTCGTATCCATAGTGTCACCAGGATAAGGCACCCAGTCTTATCCCTATATTATAGACCCTTTAGGCTGTTTCTTGAACAATGATCCCATATGTCGCTACATATAGTTCAAGACTCATATTACAACCTAGGATGTCTAGTTTATTGGATTAGGGTTATTTTTAGGCAAAGACAAATATAAAATAACTAATAACATTTAATGGAAAAATATATCAATATTATTTCATTAATATTCGGTCAACGGTTACATTCACTATCTACGAGTTTTAGGGCATAAAACCCAACATGTTGAAGAAGCCCGAGTCTGTCACGCACGAGGAAGAGCATCTATGGAGAGACCCCAAGAAGGGTAAAGGAATAGCAGACGATGAGGTAGGGGGTTCGGAGAGTGTAACTAGCCGAATGCACCATCCAGGGGATGACCAGACCCAGAAGGAAGTTGGACCAAGTCGCAAAATGGCCCGCGCAACAATTCGTCGCTAAAGCCAGCGCCAGGTATGTACACAGGGAATAATGACAGGAAAAAGTTGGAGGCTCGGGCAAGGTCCGAGGCCGAGCAGGGCCAAAAGGGGCGAGAGCGGGAGCTATCCAAATGGCTAAAAGAGGAAGATAACCATCACAACTCCCAAAGGAGGATTGAGAATGAGGACATAGAAGGGCTAATCAGACAGATGGGACCACCTTTCACTGATGAGATAATGGGAAGAGAGGTGCCGCATAAATTCAAGGTACCAAACTTCCCACAGTATGACAGAAAGAAAGATCCGAAACAACACCTAGACGCATACCTCACCTGGATGGATTTTCACGGGGCGAACGAAGCAGCAAGGTGTCGAGCCTTCGCGCTAACACTCACAGGTTTGGCAAGACAATGGTTTAGCAAGATCTCGAGAAAATAAATTGGTTTGTTTAAAGATTTGGCCCGAGCGTTTGTTACGCAATTCTTAGGAGCCCGGAGCCAACAAAAGCCTCAGATCAACCTGCTGACAGTAAAGCAGGGGCCCTGGAAAAGCCTGAAGGATTATATTAACAGATTTAGTAATGAAGTTTTGCAGGTAGAAGGCTATGACGATGGAGTTGCCTTGACCGATGTGATTTCAAGTCTGCAGGATGAAAGGCTACTCAACTCGATCGGTGAGATCCAGCCACGAACATACATGGAGTTCATGACCCGAGAACAAAGGTACATAAGCGCCGAGGAACTGTTGAGATCCAAACAAAAATAGAGAAAGAGCCGGGGAGTGTCTATATCTGACCGACATCGAGAAAATAGAGGAAAGGGGAGCCAGGTCGAGGAAAGAGGTCGAAGCCGACATGAGCACTCCTCGGCCAATGGTCGAGGCCGACCAGAGGCCAAGGAGCAGCGTGGCCGTACGGAACCAAAAGCCAAATTCGATAGGTATACGCCACTAACAGCTTCACTTGAACAGGTCTTGGCCACAATACAGGATACCAATATGTTGAAACGTCCAGAAAGGCCAAGGTCAGACTCAGACAGGAGAAACATGAACAAATACTGCATGTTCCATGGAGATCACGACCACACAACCCGGGAATGCATACAGCTAAGGGATGAAATAGAAACCCTGATTCGAGAGGGCTACCTTAAGGAGTTCGTTGGACAGGACAGAAGAAAGAAACCTTTGCCAACAGAACAGAGTAAGGGAGGCAACAACCCACCGTTAGAGATACGACCCATCCTCAAAGGACCTTCAGGGGGAGAGTCAGGTAGAAAGCGAAAAGCTGTAGCTCGAGAGGCACGGATAGAGCAAGGAGAGCAAGGTATGTACTCGCTCTTACTCAATAAAAGCTCACCAAACTTAGAGTTTGTAGAGAAATAAGTTGCGGGAATACACCACCCACACAATGACGCGTTGGTGGTAACCCTAACAGTCGCCAATGCCAAAGTGCATCGAATTTTAATTGATGGAGGAAACTTCGCCGATGTCCTCTCGACTGTCGCGTTCGATGCCATGAAGCTGGGAAGCGACCTCCTAAGGCCGAGCCTTGCACCGTTGGTGGGATTTGGCGGAGAAAAAGTAAGCCCCAGGGGAAGCATCGAACTGCCAGTAACGTTTGGGGAAGGACCGCAGACAGTTACAAGGGTGATCATCTTTCTAGTAGTGGACTGCATCCTAACGTATAATTCCATTCTGGGGTGACCGACCTTGCATGGGCTCAAAGCTATAGCCTCGACTTACCACCAAGTCCTGAAGTTCCCAACCGAAGACTGTGTAAGGGCGGTGTATGGTGAGCAGAAGATGTCGAGGGAATGCTACTTTACGGCGCTCAGAAACATCGACAGAAAGGTTCAAGCGACACCGGCCTCGAGAGATAGCCAAGGTCGAGCATTTGAGGGATCAAGTTATCCCCTTCCAATGGAACATTGATTTCTTTCTATTATGTTTTCCGGTCTCAAATTTGTTTAGACCATGTTTGATTTGCTTATTATTTCCAGCAACATATTATTCAAAATGTAATCAATTGATTCATTTGAAACAAAGTACTTTGAAGTTTCGTTTCAAAACAGCAACTTGAAGAGAGGTCTGGGAAATTCCTCGACCTCCCAAAACTTTTCCCCAGAAGAGTGTACGCACCCCTGGGGTGAACACAACTCTTGTAGAGAGGCCCGAGAATTTCCTCGGCCTCCCCAAGCTTTTCCCCATATGAGTTTACGCACCCTTGGGATGAACACAACGCTCAAAGAGAGGCTCGGGAAATTCCTCGACCTCCCCAAGCTTTTCTCCAGAAGAGTGTACGCACCCCTGGGATGAACAAAACGCTTGAAGAGAGGCTCGGGAAATTCCTAGACCTCCCCAAGCTTTTCCCCAAAAGAGTGTATGCACCCCTGGAATGAACACAACGCTTGAAGAGAGGCTCGGGAATTTCCTCGATCTCCCCAAGCTTTTCCCCAGAAGAGTGTATGCACCCCTGAGATGAACACAACGCTTGAAGAGAGGCTCGGGAATTTCCTCGGCCTCCCCAAGCTTTTCCCCAGAAGAGTGTACGCACCCCTGGGATGAACACAACGCTTGAAGAGAGGCTCGAGAATTTCCTCGGCCTCCCCAAGCTTTTCCCCAGAAGAGTGTACGCACCCCTGGGATGAACACAACGCTTGAAGAGAGGCTTGGGAAATTTCTCGACCTTCCCAAGCTTTTCCCCAGAAGAGTGTACGCACCCCTGTGATGAACGCAACACTTGAAGTGAAGTTGACGCATGCCCTCAACCTCCCCAAGTCCCCAACTGAGTGCAAGCACCCTTGGGATGGAAAACAAGCCAGCAAACAACGCAGAGAGTTGGTTGGCCACATGCCAAGGCCGAGGCCGACCATCTAGAGGCCAAGGTCGAGCTCCACCCTCAAATGCCTAGGTACGAATATGTGGCATATGTGGGCAGACGAGAATGATTATTGCAAAGGCCAAACTTCCGTACTTTCCCGATTGGGAAGAGACTAATTCCTACAGAGAGGTTAACGCATCTCCACAACCTCCTCAGGGCCACAGGTCATCCCAACTCATCTGGTTGGGCACATTTTGTCGAGTCCGAGCACAAACCCTAAAGGTATTCTTCTCTTACCCAACTACACTTTGTGTTTAAATGAAGCTTTACCCGAGATTGGGGACTGCAAAGGGGATATGCACTCCCCATTAAACAAAAAGCAAGTAACAGGGGATATGCACTCCCTATTGAACAAAAGGCACATTAGCTTAATATGTCTAGCCAATGAGTACATGTTTTAGCTTATTCTCTCATTATTTTCAGCAAGGACTAACAAATGAATGCAGGGGGCTAAGTGCTGAGCTAATAGGGGCCTGAGGCTGAGGGCGACCCTAGCTACCTCCCTTATTCTTCTTTCGCAGAAATTAACTCTTCAATGCAGGATTGTGAAATCTTCTGTTTCTCCCATTTTTAATTATGGATAAGCCCTGGATCTGGAATAAAACACTCTGAATGGCCAAGTACGGGGGTCCAAGGGCGAAGCGCCCAGTGGGGGTTCGGGGCAATGCCCCCTAAGCTAAAATGGGAAAATGTTGTGCTCGGCCTCTTCCCGAAGCTGAGGCCAACCAGAGAGGCCCTCCAGCCACTTTTGCAATCTCTCATTTTTCCCATTTCCATTTCATTTAACCCCTACTCAAGGAGTTTAAACTTTGTTCAGCTTGTCCTATCTTGCAGGATAACAAAGAAGTCATACATAAGTCGGCATGAGACAACAATCGTACTCTTAAATCGGACTTAAGGAGCTCAGCCTAGAAGTCGCACCTGACTCCCAATTCAAGAGTGGGGGCTTAATTTTATAGGTAATTTTGGACCACACTAACGCACAAGGAACTAACGAGGACAATTGGGCAGAAGTGGGACCAGGAAGCTGACCCAGAGGAAGACCGAACCAAAGGGTCGGGCCAATTTGGCTTGACCCATATGGGGTCGAGGCCAACCATTCGGCCCGTGGGCGCGGACTTAGCTTGGCCACCTCCCTTCAGTCCCTAATGTCCCTGACCACCTTGAGTTTCGCCTGGTTCATCCCGAAACACCTTCGAATTCTTAAAAACCCTAGAAGGATGAGGTCGGCCTCGGCCCATTGTCGAGGTCGTCCAGGGCCAAAGGCCCGGAGATCATTTGAAGTCTGGCATCGACAGAAACCCTAAGGGGAAATCTATAAAAAAGGGAGATCGCACACACATTCAGGTATGCACAAATCAGTCCCTAAATTCACTTTACGTGTTTTCTGGCCATGCCTAACTTAAGCATCGGAATGTGTGTGGTCTACACCACACCGGTGTGCAGTGTTTGCTCGTCTCGCAGGTCACGTCTTTTCCGCTCGTTTTTACAAATTCACTATTGATCCTCCCGTGGAGTGAAGGATAAATTCCTAAGCGAAATTTGACCATCAACATCCCTAATAATTATACAATTTATATATTTAATTTATCTTATAAAATAGCATTTAAAAAGCTATAATATGAAAAAAAAAAAAAATCTTTTTATTTATTCCAGTGTTTTAGTATGTGCAATGCACGTGCATTTTTTAAATGTTTAAATATTGAAAATTTTATATAATTTGAATAAAATATTATTCAATACACTATTTTAAATGATTTAGACTAATTTTATATATTCTTACAATTTGATGTTATTAGTTGGTTGAATATTTTTATGGTTTAATATATGTTTAGTTATTTTCCAATTTATCCTGTATTAAAATTGGCTACTAATAAACCCACAATACATAATGACTTGGTAAAATAGTGGAAATTTAGGGGTGGATTAAATATGTCATTTAAGATCCAAATTTATAAGAAATTGATAGAAATTTCAACTTCTCTTTTCTTAGGTGTTTCAATACTCAATTTTTTTGTCTAATAAGTTCTTGATCTATTTAACATTTTTTAAAATTCACACCCATACTAGATACAAAACTAAAAGCTTAAGGCCCGTTGGGTAATGTTCTCGATTTTTGTTTCCGTTTCTTCATTTTTAATAAAGAAAAATAGAATTTCATGACCCTAGCACCTATACATTCAATAATAATAAACCTATATTCTTATTTATGTTTGGAAAAAAATTGGAAACAAGAACAAAAAAGGAGAAACTAGTTTTAGTTGTTCCCAAAAGTTCTATACAAAATTTGGGAGTGTTTCAAAAAAATGAGACAACCGAACATCAAATTACATGCTTAGATTTCTTAATAAATTTAGAAACAAGAAACGAACGTTACCAAAGCCCTAGGGTCCAAATAGGTATAAAATTCAATTTTATATTTAATAGATGGGTTAATTTTAAAAATGTCGAATGTGACAGGGACCTATTAGAGACAAAATTGAAAGTTCAGAGTCTTATTAGACATTTTTAAAGTCCAAGGACCTATTAGATAGGTACAAAATTGAAAGTTTACGGACCTACTAACCACCTTTTTTTTTTAAATAAAACTTCATTAAAGAACCAACAACCGAACATCAACCACCCAAGTCTCTCTCCAGAAAAATCAGAGAGGCTAACTGAAGAGGCATTTCTGCCATACAAAAAAAACCCTCTTCCGAAGAGGAAGAGTCCAAAAAAACCAGATCGTTGCCAAGAACAAGATTTTGGCCATAAACAAAGCGCGCCAGGTTGTGCGCTTGATAGTTGTTTTCCCGCCGGTTGAAAGAAAAGGATACTTGACCCACTTCCAACGCCAATTCAGCAGCTTCAGCAGCCAAAACACGGGCTTCAGAAAAGTCTTCGACCTCGTGGTTCAAAATGGCGACTGCAACTGAAGAGTCGGACTCAATGAGGATCCGCGGGAGAGGCCTACCAACCTTAGTCAGTAAGCATCTAATTCCTTCCACTATAGCTTTCAATTCCAAACATTTCATCTCCCATTTTCTGCTAATTTTAAGACCTCCGGCGAAGATGAAAGACCCACCCGAGTCACGAGCGATCCAACCTATGCCTCCCATGCCTTTCCCGTCAGACCAGGAGGCGTCTGTGTTAATTTTCCAATAGCCAAGAGGAGGAGGACTCCATGGCTCCTGACTCGAACAGCTCTCCAACCTTTGCGAAGAGGCCCTACTTCTGATCAGGTTCGCTCTGCTAACATGGATTGCTTCAATCTCTTTAATTATAGAATTGGGGTTTGGAGCTGTGTGAGTAATTTTAGTCCGGTTTCTGAGGGACCAAATATGCCAAATAATGCAAAATGCTAAATCTTTGTATTCCTCTTTGATCTGCTTCCTAACTTCCTCCCAAATATCCTTCGGGTCGCTGCTGCCCCTGCATCCCAGAGGAGATATTCGTAAGCTAGGAAAAAAATGCTTCCAAACCTTTCCCGAGACTTTGCAACCCCAAATAGAATGGCTCACTGATTCATGATTAGTCCTGCACATAAAGCAAAGAGAGTTAGTGTCAATCCCTTTAGAAATTATGTTCAATTGAGTAGGAAGGGAATTCTGAATTGCCCTCCAGGAGCATATTTTCTCTCGAGGCATGGCTTTTGAGCTCCACAGATCCTTCCACATTGCTTTGGACGCCGATTGATCCGAAGAGGAAATTTTCTCTGCTGCCACTCCCGACTGAGCAAGGAAATAGGCACTTTTCACCGAAAACGCCCCCCTAGGATTTGGCCCCCAGATAATCTCGTCTTTAGAGCGTAAGTTGCCTAACGGAATGCTTAGGATTGCTTCTGCGTCAGATATAATGAAAATTTCCTTAATCTCTTTTTCTTTCCAATTGCCATCAGAGTCAATCAGGGAGCTCACATAATTGCTTTTGAAACAATCCTTCACTCCAACAGGCTTGTAGCCGTTTAGACCAACCACCCAAGGATCCTCCCCAATTTTTATGTACTGCCCGTTACCAACTCTCCACCTCATTCCATTTTTAAATAAGTCTCTCCCCCAGAGAATACTCCTCCAAGAGAGAGATGGGTTAGGCCCTAAGGAGGCTTCGAGAAAGGTTGAGTTTTTGAAATATTTCCCTCTCAAAATACGGGCTAGGAGACTAGTGGGATGTTTAATGACTCTCCAACTTTGCTTAGCAAGCATTGCTTGGTTGAATAGGCTAAGCTCCCTAAACCCCATCCCCCCATTCTCCTTACTAAAACATAGCTTCTTCCAACTCATCCAGTGGGCCTTACTTTTATCACCCACAGATCCCCACCAGAATCTAGCGCAAATTTTATTTATCTCATCACTAATATATTTAGGAAGCTTAAAGCAGCTCATAGTATAATTCGGGATTGCTTGGGCGACGACTTTGATAAGAATTTCTTTACCCCCTGTCGAAAACAACATTTCCTTCCATCCCTGAAGGGCTTTCCACACTTTGTCTTTTACTTTCCAAAAGACTTTGTTCTTCTTTCTATTCGTTTGGGAAGGCATGCCCAGATAGTCACCAAAGGAGTTCGTAAGCTTGATCCCTAATAAGCTGCTCATCGAAGAAGCCTGTCCTTGCCCAATGTTCTTGCTCACCAAACACGAGGATTTTTCCAAGTTCACCCTTTGCCCCGACACCGCTTCGTATTCTTCCAAAATCCTATTAAGCACCTCGCAGTCCCTCCTTGTTGCTCTGACAAAGATAAGGCTATCGTCTGCAAAGAAAAGATGAGTTAGAGCCAGACAAAATTTATTAATTTGAAAACCATGAAAGTTAGAGAGATTTACTTCCCTATCAAAAAGCGCCGAGAGCCCCTCCGCACAAAAAAAGAAAGAGATATGGAGATAGCGGATCCCCTTGACGGAGCCCTCTACTAGGCCGAAAGGAAGGAGTAGGGACCCCATTAATCAGAACTGAGAAACAAACTGACTCCACACAAGTCATAATCTTCCTGACCCAACTCTCTTCGAAACCCAACTTTAGCATAATCTGACGGATGAAGTCCCACTCCACCCTGTCGTAGGCTTTACTCATGTCTAACTTTGCTGCCAAAACTCCCTCTTTACCAGATCTTTTGTTGTTCAGCGAATGAATACTTTCAAAACCGATCAACACGTTGTCAGATATCAACCTCCCAGGAACGAAAGCTGATTGCGACTGCGATATGATAGAATCCATCATCCACTTCATTCTGTTCGCTAGAACTTTGGAAATGATCTTGTACACTGTGTTACATTGACTAATAGGCCTGAACCCTTCCATCTTCTTTGGGGAATTAGTCTTAGGGATTAGCGCAATCCAGGTGGTATTGAGCGGACCAAGATCGTCCACTTCATTAAGAATATTAAGGCACACTTTCGTGACGTCCTCCCCTACTATATCCCAGTAGGTTTGGTAGAATAACACATGGGCTCCATCAGGACCTGGAGCTTTGGTGGTCTTCAAGTCTTTCAACACTTTCTCAATCTCTTGCTTGGTAAAAGGGCGTCTCAGATCCGCCCTTTGTTTGTCAGTAACTCGTTGGTCTATGTGGAGGATAGCTTTCTTTATATCTTCTGGGGTCGGCTTGGCAGTAGTGAACAAATTGTCAAAGTACTTGGTAGCCACTCCCCCTATGGCTGCTTCGCCTTCCACCCACCTTCCCGAGCCATTAATGATGCCTCTAATATGGTTCTTCCTCTTTCTTTCGTTGGCTTTGGAGTGAAACCATTTAGTGTTTCGATCTCCCCACTTAAGCCACTCCTCCCTCGATCTAATTTTCCAGAATATCTCTTCTTCTTCCAACACTTTATGCAACTCACTCTCTGCAGCAGCAATAGCTACCTCATCAGCTACACCAACCCTTTTTTCCAAATCTTGCAGCTCTCTGTCTACTGCCCCATGGATAGAACCCCCAAGCCTTTCTTTGTTCCAAATTGAAAGCTTTTGCAAAATGGACTCGACTCTATGATTGATATCCCCTGCTTTCACATTTCTTCCAGGATACCAGTTCTCCGTAACAATGCGCTTACATTCATCAAACTGAGTCCAACTTTCCTCGAATCTAATCTTTCTAGGCCTTGGGCTCTTGTTCATGGTAGGCCTATTTAGCTCCAAGGTGGCTAGAATGGGTCTATGGTCCGACTGATGATAGTTCAGGTGGTTTATTTCCATTCTGAACACTTTATTAGTTAAGCTCACGTTGGCCACAAACCTATCTAGCCTTTCTTTTATCATCTCCCCTTTTCTGTCTCTTCTCTTCCAAGTAAATTTGTCCCCTTTATAGCCAAGATCAACAAGGTTACAAGAACTCAGCACATCTTTAAACCTGTCCATATCACTTTGCTTTTTTGAGTTTCCACCCTTCTTTTCGTTAGCGAAGAGGACTTCATTGAAGTCCCCACCCAAAAGCCATGGAAGATTGTCCATACCGCAAAGACGGTTGATTAACTCCCACGACTCTCCTCTCTTGTCTCTCTCCGGACTACCATAGAAACCTGTGAATCGCCACCATTCTTTGTTCTCAAAAAAGATAGCATCAATATGCCCCTTGGAAAAAGATTTTACCTTCACCATCAAATCTTTTTTCCAAAAGAGCATCAATCCTCCACTCAAACCAGAGCTTGGCACTTCAAACACTACTACAAAAACAGCCTTTAATGACGGACAGAAAAAAGGGGACGGGACCTTTAATGACGGACGGAAAACGCGCGCCACTTTTAATGTCGGACGCGCATTTTTCCGAAAAAATTGACTTTTAATGACGGGCATTGCCCGTCATTAAAAATACCCTTTAATGGCGGGCATAGCCCGCCGTTAAAAGCCCCTTTTAATTTTTTTTTTTAATTTTTGAAAAAAGTAAAAAGAAACTTGACTTTTCTCTCTCCTCAAAGCACATCAAACCCTAGCTCCCTTCTTCTACCTTTAGCCGCCGCCTACCTTCTTCGTCATTCTTCTTCAACGACCTTCGGTCGTCGCAGCTTTCATCCTCCGTTCTTCAACCTTCGACCCCCGCAGGTATCATTCCTATCTTCTTCAACCTTCGGCCGCCGCAGCTGTCATTCTTCCTTTCTTCAACCTTCGGCCGTCAGAGGTCTCCTTTCCCATTTTTCAATTTTCAATTTTTCCTTCTTCTCTCTCTTCATTACTCTTCAATAAGCTTCGAATCTCTCTCTCTCTATAGTTGTCACTTTCTTTTATGGCGATGTTTCTTCCCACTGCCCACCGATCTCTCATTCAACTGCTCTTGCAACTTCTTCTACCTTCACCCTTTTCCCTTCTCTCCTTCTTCTTTGTTGCCTCTGCTTCTTTCTTGCTTATGCATGTTCTGAACCCGTAAACGAGAAGAGGGTGACAGAGAACTGCCGAATGTGTTTGGAGCTCTAATGGCTTTGTGGGATTTCTGCTTGCTGTTTTTCTTCTTGATCTTTGCTTCTATTCCACTTGCTTTTGCTGTTACCGATGCTTCTGATGGTGGGTAATGGGTTGATTTCTTTTCAGCTTTTCCCCCCTTTTTCTTTCATCGGATTGTGCTTTTCCCTCTTTTTGCTCTGTTTTTTTTATCTGGGATTGCTGGATTTGGTATTGTGGTTTTGGGACGGAGATTGGGAAATTGGGGATTTGGGTTGTTTGTTTGAAATGTGATTGGTGTATGTTCTGTAGTGATATTGATTTGTTTGTTGTTTTTGTGTTGATTGAGCTTTGTTGAGCTTGGAGAAAACCCAGTTGAGTACAATTGTTTCGTCGTGCCTCGCCGTCTCGCCGTCCGTCGTGCATCGTTGTCTCGCCGTTCTTCGTGCCTCGCTCTCCACGGCGCTTGCCGGTAAATAACTTTTCTAGTTTGCGTCAATTTTCACTCATGGTTGTCGAACCTGAAAATGCTTGTTTCTTCGTCTTTTCTTACTGAAGATTTCGCTTAAGTACAATTGTTTCTTAATTGTGCTTTGTCCAATATATTTACCGATGAACCTTAAACTCTGTTGATGGTGATAGTAATAACTGGTATTGCACTATGGCTAAGGTCTTGTGTTTTCAATATGGTGTGAGTCGCGATGGAGCCCTCAGGCATAGAGGGAAGTGTATTTTATACATTTCAGTTCCAATGACACTGCTTGTGGCCAAGAATTGTACTGGTTCATAGTTTACCGAGTTTGTTATGTATTTTTTTTTTCTAATTTTCATCATTTTATCAATACCAATAGGAGTTTTATTTAACCTTGCTTGGTTTTTGAAAGTTCGGAGGATATGTCCTTTTCTGCTCCTGTATGTTTTTGTTTAATACCAATAAGTTAGTTTCTCTTATAAAAGAAGTTTGTTTTGTTGGATGATGTTATTTGCTGTTAAAACTTGTGGTTTTAAGATGTCCTATATGTTTATTTCGTTAAATTTGATCTCAGCAATAATCTATTGTTTGGTCTGATGCCTTCAAATTTTGGTTTTGTTTCAATTGTACTTGAAGCTTGAAGTCTCTAGTAGAAGCGATTGAAACACTTATGTGATAGAGGATCTCAATAGGAATATTTCACAGTTTACGTGTTCTTTTTGGAGTGCACAACACAAGTTGTTTTGTAACTTTTTTTTTTTTGAAAAAAATTGTTATGTAACTACTCTATAGATTCCATCAATTTAGATTGGAAGATGTTTTTTGTAACCCTTCCTTTGGGAGAGGGGATGCCTTATCCCTTTGTCCCCTAGGTTTTTTTGGTTGTGGCTTCTTGCCTCCTCGAATGAAATTATTGTTTCTCATAAAAAAAAAGGGAATATTTCACTAAGCCGTAACCTCGCATTGACCGACTTTCTTGGATAATCACTTTCTTGTTGGTGCCTTTGGCTTTTTCTTTCAACACTCTATACTCTTAGTTTGAAGCTGTTCAATGGAAAAAGCTCACAAGTTACCAACCTTGCACATCTCACGTTGACAGGTTTCTTGGATAATTTCTTTCTTGTTTGGTGCCTTTGGCTTTGGCTATCAATATTTCTATGCTATGTACCAAATTTTACATACCTTAGAAGAAGGACAATCATTCTATGTAGTCAGTTCTGAGTCTTTTTCCTTTTCTTCAAGCACTATTCAACAATATTTTCTCAAATATATAAACTGAACTTTCTTCATGATATTATGAGGTGTTTTTTTTTCTTTCCAAAATAAGTTAATGCTACTGACACTGAGTAGTTGTAACTTGTGAAACCTGTCTCTCTTGCAGGTTCAAAAGGTTAACATATTGAGCACTGAGCAAGTTCCCATTCTGATTTGTTGTACATAGCGAGCTCCAACTACCAATAGTAGAGTGAGTAAAAACTAAGCATTTTACCCGTTGTGTTGTTCCTCTTCTTTCTTGGCTTGGGCTGGTACCTATTTAGGAATATTTCTTTGTTTTCTTTTTTGCTCTTTGATTAAAAAACACTAAGCTGTCTTTGGTGTGTTGTTGCATCATACTAGAAGTCCATTAGTGTCTTCTTATTTTTTTTCTTGTTCTTAGAGTGTGTTTGCGAATAATTCCCTGGTGGGAAAGCCTGTTGTTGTGTTCTGGAGTCTACCTTTGTTGTGTGCTTTTGCATCATATTATGTTATGATGAAACTTATCAATCGTATTTTGTTATTTTAATCATGACATCTTGGTTTAAACTTTTTTTTTCTTTTGCTTTATATGAAGTGGAGGGTACAAAAATGGTGTGCTAACTATTGTAAAAAGGGAATAATAATGAGGAGGGATGAAGTTGAAGACTTTGAAGAAAAGAGAATCATAACCAAAGTTTCTCATTCATTTTCAACAGAGCTTTTAACGTGTTTTTTAAAGTCTATGGATATTTTTGAAGCTTTTTCAGTTGTATTATTATTGAAATGGAACACATTAGTACTCAGTGGATCTCTGATAGTGGCTTAGAATCCTAAAATCAAAAGGAACTGTTCCATTTTCATACCCATTTTCCTTTTGGGTGGTGCTTAATTTTCTTCTTTTCTATTGAAAGTTATGGTTTCCACCCTTTTCTTCATTCATAGCTGCTTAAAGGTTTCACTGGTTAGTTTTAAGATATTTGGGGTCTTGTTGTGAACCTGAAGTGTTGTGGGACTGTAGTCAGGTGATTTTTTTTTTCATATAGAAGTGTGTTTCTCTTGTTTAACAGGTTTAAAAATTTTTGGGTTAGTCATATGTATGTCGTTATGCCGTCGAAATTTCTAGAGCAACCGGTTTGAATTATGATAGATGCTTTAAAAGTTTTGTAAGCTTTTGGAGTTTATTTGGTTTTCTCACAATTTTTTCCGATACTCATCGAGATTGGTTTTTTTTTTTGTGTATTTTATTGTTAACTAAATTTGATTTTATTAGGTTCTTCGAGTTGTTGGCCATATGTTTGTTATGTGAGTTCTTGTTTTGGCGTTGTATCGAACTTAATTACAATTTGTTTTTCTTAGGTTCTTCAAGTTTGATGTACGAGCAAGATTATGGTGACAGGAATGAAAGCGACATGTACGATAATTTTTGTTTTTTAGTGTAGGTGTAGACTTTAAATCATAGGTGTTTAGTAATTTTGAGGCTTTTAAGTGTAAGTGTTTGTAATTTTATTTTTATATCAAACTTATGAATAAAAATTGTATGAACAAATTTGGTTCATTGGCCTATTGGAATGAAATTTGACAAATATTTGATTTCTATACAATTTTGCACATTTAAAATTAAGATTACTTTCTTTATAGGTTGACAAATGAAGAAAATATTGTTGGTTTGCCACCGGGCAACCAACAAATTTTTTTATTAAATTATGAAAAAAATAATGACGGGCAATGCCTGTCATAAAACATGACATTTAATGACGGACATTTGGTTGCAAAAACTCTTTTAATGACGGACTTTTAATGACGGACGACTTTTAATGACGGACAATGCCCGTCATTGAAGATCTGGTTGGTTGGAAAATACCCTTTAATGACGAACTTTTGATGACGGACAGCTTTTCATGACGGGCATTGACCGTCATGAAAAACGTCCGTCATTGTAACTTGTTATGACGGACAGCTTTTAATGACGGGCAATGCCCGTCATTAAAAGTCGCCCGTCATAACAAGTTACGACGACACTCGTATAGACGACGGACGCGCGCCCGTCATGAAAAGTCTTTAATGACGGGCAATGGCCGTCATTAAAAGTGATTTTTGTAGTAGTGAAAGCAGTGATAAAGCCCCAGAATATCCTTCAATCTGTTATTACCACGACCTTTGTCCTTTGTTTCCGCTAGAAAGATCAAATCGGGGTTGTTTTTCCGCACCTCTAGGAGTAGCGCACGGACCGTTCGAGGATTTCCCACCCCTCGAACATTCCAACATAATGTTTTCATGGCGTCCGGCGGGGCTGATTTTCAGCCTCCGCCGATATCCCTCCTGTGAATTCGGAGAAGTTGTTGCACTGCCTCTTTAACCCCTGTTCTTCCCTATTTTCCTCTTCCCTTGCCCTCTTAGTATTCATTGATAGAGACCAGTCCATCCCAGTAACTTCATTAGAGACTTTCCTCGCCCTTGCTTTGCGTTTCCACAATTTGGTACCTTTTATCATTCTGTCTCCGTATTCCTGGTTTCTGTTATTCACAGTGGGAATGTCTTTGCTCAGGCTGATCTTTCTATTTTCCAGCATTTTATCCATCTCCTTTGTTGGCCCATTTAAAGATCCAAGCCCATTGTGATGTGAACTTGACTGTTTGTCGATTTTGATTCCTTTATCTGCATCCTCAATTGACCCGTGGGCCCCAGTTGTTGTTTTCTTCGGACTGACATTCTCCACTGCCCCAGACTTCCTTTTCTCCTCTGTCTTGTCAATATTCCTATGATCTTGTACTATGTCTGACACTTGCAACGTCTCTTTCCTGCTTTCTCCGTCGCCGTCTGGTTTCCTCTCCGTCGTTTCCAACCGCTTCGCCACCGGATGGTCACCCTTTCTGTCTTCTTCTCCTTCTACACTTAGCTCATTTTCTGGGTCACTTTCTGTTCCTTTTCCTTCTGGAGTTTCCTTTGATAACCATTTGTTCTTGCTACTTTTTTCATTATCTTTCCTTGGACTTCTTGGTTTGCCAAAGACCAGATTGTCTTCTCTAAGCCAAGGGTCGTACTGGAATTCGTCATCGTTGTCATCTTCTTTTTCTCCACACTCTTTCTGTACGTGCCCCAGCGTTCCGCAGTGATAGCAATAATCCGGTAGTTTTTCGTAGGTCACTCTGCTCCATCTCTCCTCTGCCTTGGATCCAACTATGAGCATCGCCCCTCTAGCTAGAGGCTGGGTAATATCCATCCGGACTTTGACTCTCAGCGTTCTTTCAGTTTTCCAGCTATTCTCCTCAAGGTCTACTTTTTCAAACTCGCCGATGATGTTGCCTAAGATCTTTGCCCATTTCCTGGAAAAATAAACCATAGGAAGTTTGTGGAAATGGACCCAAATAGATACATACCTGAAAGCCAGCTCGTCAATCTGGCTGTTGCCTTTCAGCTCTTTGAACACTAACACCGCTTTATCATAAATCCATGGACCTCCTTCAGCTATTCTCCTTTTTTCTTTCTGGTTTTTAAAGTGACAGACAAACTTGTTTTTTCCAGCTTTTTCTATTCTTATTTGTCCCACAAGATTCCAAATCTTTGGTATTGTGATTTTGAACCCGTCGACATTGACTTTCTTTTCAGTCAATATCTTGCACGCCAATGAGTTTTCCAGGTTCTTGTCTTTTTCGATCAACTCCTCGTCCTCTACTTTCGCCACCTTACCTCTTTCCTTTTCCGTGAGTTTCAGTCTCCCCAACTGGTTCTCTATGTTATCTTCTTCCATGGCTGAGAGATCAGCCCCCTGATGATCACGACGGATCCCTCTGCAGCTTACACTGCCCTTTTGTTCATAGATCCCCTCTGGAGAGAGACGAGCTAGAACCCCTTCCCTACTAACCACCTTTTAAAGTTTAGGAACAACTTAGTTAATTAATACAATCCTAAAAGTTTAGTACCTTTATTTTAATTGAATCTTTGTTTGCACGGTTCCCTTGAGATTTGATTCTTAAAACATTCTCCATCATTTTATAACTATTTGATAGACGGTGTGAAGTTGCACTTGGGCTTCAGAAATCTTTTACATTACATTAGCTGTCATCAAGCCTCTTTTCTCAAGGTACGCTTTGTCTTCTCAATTTATGGAATGAACTGAAATTCAATATTCTGAGAAGAACATGTCATAAACAGAGAAAAAAAATAAAGAAATTAAAATTTAACAAAGAGAAACAAAAGTGACTCCCGGATAGGGATAACGACGCCAAATGTTAATTTGGTCAAGCTATCAAAGCCCTCAGAAATAATAAATGATTCAAAAAAAATTCATAAACTTCCCTTCCCTTTGTTTTGTTTTGTTTTTTTTTTTTCCAATAAATAAAAAATAAAGTTTCTGAGATGCAACTAAGCACAAAACTGAAATGTCTTGAGATGCAATTTTGTGTCTAATAAGTGTTGAACTGTAAAAAAAAATAATAATAATAATAATAAAGTTTAACATAGTAGGGATTTATTAGACATCACCTTGTCCTATTGCTCTTCCTCTCCGATTCGGCGAGACTCTCAAGAATTTAGCTGTCCTGATTATGAGTTGGGCATGATTCAAGCCGATGCTGTCGTCCCTGGCTTTTGCAATGCGAGTGTGATTATGCCGATTTCGTTCGATTCCTTCCCTTCGGTGAGCGATGTTGTGAATTCTACGCAGATATTGAAGGCCATTAATGAGGGTTTTGAGGTGAGATTGAAGGAGGACGGCCATTAATTACCGATTAGTTAAGGTATCATTATTAACATTTTCCAACATCTTGTCAAAAAAAAAAAAAAAAACATTTCCCAACAAAATGGATATTATTGAAAAACTATATTTATCAACTTTTATACATCAAATTAAAAGTAATAACTCATCATTTAACATTTTATTTTATGAAAAATAATCCTTTGATAATTTATACTTTTTTTTTTCTTTTGAAATTGTTGTGTAATTTCAATAAGATGGAACAAGTGGGATAAATTTTGTATTTGTATTGAATTTGTATGAGTGTGAGTGTACAATCGTTAACTTTTATCCTCTGATTCTCTCTCTTGTGTGTGAGCGTCTTTCCCTCGAGAGCTGGAACAACATCAATTGATCCTTAGAGTCTTGAAGTCTTTCAATCTTAAAGTCTTCAGGTCTTCAAAACTTGAAGGGTCTTTGGTCTTCAAGAGTGTTCAACACTCAAAGACTTAAGGATTATTTTAGAAAGTCTTCTGTCTTCTTTTTTGGTAGAGTTTCTCTGAATTCTTTAGTCTTGTTCACACGTAATTTCAAAAGAATAGAACACGTGGAATGAACTTGTATTTGTATTAATCTTATGTGGATGTAGTACAATCTTTAGTATACGATTCTCTGATTCTCTCTCTTGTGTGTGTTTCACTCAAGGGCTGAAACGTTCTTCTTGAGTTTGAAGCTTCAATTGATCCTTGGAGTCTTAAAGTCTTTGAATCTTGAAGGATATTTGGTCTTCTATCTTCACTTTTGGTGGAGTCTCTCTAAATTTTCAAGTCCTTGGTTGAGAGCTTAATTTTCTAAACCTTTGAAATGAAGGAGAACTCGAGTTCTCCATGGATGGACTTTGGTGGCTTTTGAGCCTAAAAACTTAGACTTGGACTTTATTGGGTTTGGACTCAACTATTTGAATTTAGGTTTGGTTTATATCTAAACCAAAAACCATATAACCCAAGTGATAAAGGACCCAAATTTGATCAAATTAATTTTTAATTAATTGATCAAATGGAAATTTTGCCTTAAAAATTTTATAATTGGACAACTTTGTCTACAAATTAAATTTGGAATACATTTCAATTTATAATTGATCACAAATTTAATTATTTGTAATTTCGTCATTAATTTTAAATAATGACATGATAATTTGTGATTAACCAAAATTTCTAGTTCAATGGAAAAGTAGATTTGTAAAGAAAATTGAACAAGTAACTTATATCTTGGTACAAAATTTTGTTTTTACATCAGTAAATTTGAGTTAAACCACTTCAATACTCAAATTCACTTTATAAATACCCAAATCAGTATAGAATGGATTAAAATCAACCCATTCCAACTTGAACTAAACAAAACTAAATTAAAAAACTAAAAAAAAAAAGTTTAAATTAAAAGTTTAATCATTGAACTTTTACAGTTGTGTCAATTTGGTATCTAAACTTTAAAAAGTGTCTAATAGGTCCTAGAACTTTTAATATTGTGTCTAATAGGTCCCTGAATTTTCAATTTTTTGTCTAATAGGTCCTTAACATATTCAAAATTTTTAAAAATTAACCAATCTATTATATATAAAATTGAATTTTATATTTATTGGGACCTTAAGCTTCTAATTTTGTATCTAGTAGGGTCGTTGTGAATTTTAAAAATATCAAATACGTTAAGGATTTATTAGACATAAAATTGAAAGTTGAGACTTATTTGGACACAAATTTAAAATGAAAGTTTAAGGACCTATTAGATACTTTTTAAAGTCCAGGGTCCTATTGGACACAAAATTGAAAGTTTGAGAGCCTATTTGACACTTTTTAAAGTTTAGGGACCAAATTGATACAACCCTTAAAATTCAGGAACTAAACTTGTAATGGAACAAAAAATAAAATTAAAATCCACTTCAACGGTATACTTTAAAAGGGATTATTGATTGGACAAATTATTCGGTGTGAGACTATCCCGCTGAGGTTGTAGTTTTGCCCGGTTAGATGTAAGGGGAAAATTATAAACGTACATGTTTATATCATGTTGTTAATAGGGAAATAGATAAATTTCAAAATCTATATTTGACCGTCGAGCAGAAACGCGGGAGAAATTAGGATAGATCATAATCCATGCAACTGGTTTAATTGCCTGTAGTGACAACGAGATTAGTTGATTAAACTTAGATTCCTAAAATGAATCAGAGCGTAATAATTAACGTATTTTAATGGCGCTAAGGACACTTATGTTGTTAAAATAGATTAATTACAATTAGGGGAGACCGACAGGAGAACCTATGTGATTAACGGAGATTCTAGGATTATAATTAGTTGGGCAACGAGATAGGATAATTGTAATAATTATTTAGTTATTAATTGATTTTCAAAACCCCACTTCCCATTTAAAAACTCTTTCTCCATATTTTATTTTTCCTTGATTGATCAATTTTACTCTTTAATTGCTTTAAATTTTAAATTCATTTTAATTGCATGTTTTGGTCCCTAAATATTATTTCTCCCAAGTATTTTTTGTGTTCAAGGAATTTTTTCTTTGCTTAATTTTCGCTTTTCCTCCCTATGGATTCGATACTCGGAATATTTCCATTTTATATTACTTGCGGCCCATGCACTTGCGGTATTAGTAGCGGTGTAATCGCGCGCCCAACATGCAGCAACCAAGAGAACTATCTTCGAAACTTGAGGAAGGAGAAATAGCAAACTTGAGGTGAGCGGAACATCGAACTTGAGGCGAGCGAGACACTGAACTTGGAGGAATGAAGCATTTTTTTATTAATCCAACTTGTAGCATTCCATTCATAGTGGTACACATCTTCAATTTGTTGTGTTGCCCCCAATAGTGATGAATTTCTTCAATTTGTATTGTCGTGCTTCAATGTTTGTTGCATTTTTTTTGTAGAGACTGAGCTTAAAGTTTTCTTTAAGCTGCCTATGTACCCTCAAAGAAAAGGAATCAAGTCATAATGTAGTTCAGTTTTTTTTTTTGGTCATTCATCATTTAAACTCATGTAGGCCAAGAGCATCATGTAGTTTAGGCTCTTGCAATCAGGAGCTTTTACATTTCAAAAGTCACTACAGGAAAACTGGTCTATAGCAACGGTTTTTTCAGTCTTTTGCAGCGATTTTGAACCGTTGCAAACAATATAGCAACGGTTTTACAACCGCTTGAAAAGGCGGTGTTGAGAGGTCAACTGCGACGTTTTTAAGAACGTCGGAATCGAGAAACAAAAATTGTTGCAATAGCACCTTCAATAACAACGGTTAAGGGCTTCCTATTGTAACTATTTGACTACTGTTGCAAGATCAACTGCAACGTTATTTCGAACCGTTGCAATTAAAATCAAAACCACTTCAATATCCTCTTTTAAAACAACAGTATTGGATTCCTATTGCAACAATTTTCAAAAGTGTTGTACACTATTGTAGCGATTTTCGTGTGCCTATTGCAACGGTTTTATAATGCTACAAGACCAATAGCAACGATTATTTAATTTGCAATAATTGTAACACAAAACCGCTGCAATATTTTGCAACATTTTTTCTCAACCTATTGCAGTAGTTTAAACCGCTGCAAGACTAGTAGTAGCAATATTGTAAACTGCAGCAATTGAAAAAATAGCTGCTTCAATATCGTCTTTAATAAAAGCAGTAATTGGTTTTTTATTGCAACATTTTAGCATTCGTTTGCAATGGTTCTTATCAAGCATTCATTACTGCTTTTAAAATTATTTTTATTTATTGCAAAAATTCATTATATTATTTTGCAACCATTTCAACAAAGATTTTTTTATTAGTTATATATTTTTTTCATATATTGCAATGATTCATTATATGTAATGCTATTTGCATATTTGTGCATAATATATGCCTAGAAGAAATCATCTCTTGAAGAATATACAAATATTTCAAAATTAAACCCAAAATGCATTATGTTTGAAACAACAATTCTTAAAAGTTCAACAAAAAAAAAAAATCCAAAAGAAGAGAATATCTCAATAAGATATACCTACATCATCTAAAAAAAAAATCACAAACTAAATAAAATTGTTTTACCACTACAGAGATGCTAAAGTATTATGAAAATGATCGAGTTATCTTCACGCACTTGATGCATCATTTCCATGTGTGCTATCTTCAAGATCCTAAATAATAAAGAAAAATAGTTTATGAATTTGCTAATTCAAAAAACCATTCAATTTGATTAAGAAATAACAAAACTTTAATGTATAAATAAAATTATACCTGTGTTGAAATACTGTCTGTATGAGTCCTGCTTGCAATACTAGCTTGAACAGAACCATTTTGCATAAAAATTGAAAATATCTCAGCTATATGTGACAACTATCGAAAGTCTAGAACTTTCATATGCATCTTGCATAGTAGACTCATTATGAATTTCAACTCCAGCAAATCGACGTGATGCATATTTGAACATTTGAGTTGGAGTGGGTCCCAATCCCATGCCACAAATACGTCCTGAATGCTCGTGACCCACAACTTGTGCAAAAATTTCATTTTCAGAAAGATCGGCTCTAGAGCTATTTTGATTTTGGTTAACTAATAAGGGTAAAAAATATATCTATTTTACCCTTATATTTAGCTCATTTCTTTGTTAAATGTTGTATGTTGTGATCAATTTATTGTTCCCGAGCTCAAAATATGCTTAATTTGATAAGTTAGGGTGTTGAGAATCACTTTTGTCAAATTTAACTCATTTGTGCTTAAAAAGACTTGATTTTAAGAGAATTTGACTTAGTTTGTTGTTGTGCAGAAAAACAGACGAAAAGCTGGAATTCCCCAGAAATGCGACTGCATTTTTGGGAAGGCAAAATTGAAATGCGACCGCGGGTCGTTGTTGACGAGTCTTCTTCGCACCTAACTAGCTGTTTTGACTCCAAAACTGACTGGGCAACCTTCCAGCACCTATTTCGCAGCTCCTCAACCATTTTCTACACTATATAAGCTCGAGATTCGAACTCAAATTCAAGCAGAACTCAATTGGAAGAAAAGGGTGGTGACAGAACCCTAGCTCGACGCCAATGAGTAGGGATGCCTGAGGTCCTTCTTAGATGACCAAATTCTAACCTGAGTTACACATCAAACCTTGTGGTTTGTAGAGAGTTTCACTCATTCCCACTTGTAAAAGTGAGAGAGTGGAGTGTCTTAGCTAACTCTAGAAGGATTGAGTAAATAGAAAAATCCATAATATTTAGCTATCTCCTTTATTTCTAGCTCTTGAATCTTTTCATTATTCTGTATTATTTACATTCTTATTCCAATGAAAATGTGTTCATTTGCTTTTTATTCCATCGTGAGTAGCTAAATCCCGTTGAGGGGTTCAAGGTGGTGAATTCCCTTATGGTTTAATGGCTTGAAAGTGTTTTATTTGCTTAGGTTGTGTTTAATGCATGTCATTCTTTATTAATTATCACTCTAATCTTGCTGAGTTTAACTTGATCACTTTGACTTTGCATGCTATGTGAGTTTGATCTCAAAAGGGACAAACGATATCGGTTCTCATAAAGGTGATATAGGAGAAAAAGCTCGAAAGAGATTGTTCGGCGGTATAGGGCAAGCTGCCTAAGGCACCCTATATCGACTATAGGGTTATAGGTTGCATTCGTGAATTATCTATGTCAGAGTCGAGTCACAGAAATGTGCATAATGGTACTCGCTTGCATGATTATGGTTATTGCCTTAGGGATGAATCCATGTTGAATACCTCGTTATTTATTATTGTTATTCTTTATTGTTTATTTGCTTGTTTTATTTATCTTTTCAAAAACTCAATCAATCAACTTATTCTTTTCTTTGGTTACCTTTTCAAAAGCAATCGTTTGAGCAGTTTGTTATTCAAATCTGAATTTCCAGTTTAGTCCTCGTGGGATCGATACCCTTGGAATACCTCTAAGGTTTTTTTATTACTACTTGCGACAATGTATACTTGCACTTAAGTGTTAGCTAAATTATTCTTTATTATTATTATTCATCTTATCTCACATTTCATCCATTCAGCTGACGACGCGCCATTAACATGATTTTTCAGTTTCTCCTATAAAATTTAAAAAGTATTATTTACAAATATAACAAGTAAAAAAGTATAAGTGCATTAATAACTTACAATTATTGCAACAGCCTCATCGTTTATGAAAGTGTCATCCTTTTGCGTATGTGATGATATAAACAATTCAACTCTTGTAGGATCTCGTCCAAGTGTTTCTTTCTATCATGATATAAGAAATTTTAATTAATAATATTAAACATAAATGATTTTGTAAAAAAAAAAAAGAAAAAGAATTACCATCTCATTTGCTTTGCGAGCTAAGCTTTTTCTACCACAAGAATGAGTGAACTTTTGTTTCTTTCTTATCTCCATGTTTCTAGCACTTCGTTTCTGTCATATTTACAATATATGCAAAAAGTTAGTTTCTTGAAAGACTACTAATTGCTAACTTGAAAGTAAAAATATTTACCATTCCTTCAATCGAATACCAAAAAGATACTAAACCAGCCCACTGATCTCTTAGTATATTATCTAGTTTATGTCGTAGACATTGATCTTCAGAGTCATATTTGGTCACATACTGCCCTCTTAAATTGCATTTATAGCCACTCCACTTTCTTGACAATGATGATAGACACCATTTCTTATGTTTCTCGCTGAGTGTAAACTTTGACTAGTAAAAATAAATCAAATTAGAAATAGTAATGTATAGATACACAATATTTGATTGCTTACCTCTAACACACCCCAAATTTCATCTTTGTACATTTTCGGTACTTTCCTCTAGTCGTCGTAGTTCAGTGGACAAAGTTGACAATTTCTTGCAATTGTTCCTAAGAAGTTTTCCAATATACTTGAACCACCCTTTATAGGTTGGTCTGAGTTATTAAATTCAATAATTATCTTATAACCCGTAGGTAAGTTCCACACATCAGACATACGTGTCTTACCATGTTTTCTACGCACTCCTGATGAATCTATTTAAAAAAAAAAACAATACATAAAGTATAATATAGTAATGTAGGTAAATTTCATTTTTATTGTAAAACAAATTTCATTTATACGTACCTTCCACATCAACTTCTTCATTAACAGTCAAGTTAACTTCTGTATCGTTATTGATATCCTCTTGATCAGGGTTAGATTCTATTGGGGTTTGACTCTCTATACCTGCTTCAGGACAAGATTCTATAACCACTACACGACGAAGCGTTTGGAAGAATTCACATTTTACACCTGAATAAAATTACAACACAACATAAATACTTTAAGAACTTTAACAATGAAATAAAACATAAAGAAAATAGATATCTAAGTAAAAAACAATAATAATAATAACTTACCTTATGTATAGAGACAAATATAATGTAAGAATATCAAACATCATTAATATTTTCCTCTGGTTCAGTATCAAGTGAATGGTCAATGATAACTCCTTCAACATCATCTCTAGCTAAATTTAATTTTATATAGGCATCATCAAACAAATCTTCCAAAGGAGGAGCATTGGATGGATCATAGTTGAAATTTGTCTTAGTTTCATTTGGTCCATCTCCCATATCAAATACATCTCAAGGTTTAGTCTTAACCACTACATGCCATTCAGGATCTACTCGATCTTGGATGTAATAAACTAATTTTGCTTGAGATGCAAAGATAAAGGGCTCATGCCCCAACAATTCACCTTTGTGAACTAAACGAGTGAAATTAACTAGCGTAAAACTGTTTTTTTTTTTTTTTTAAAAAAACTAGAGTAAAACTAAACATGTCAGTTTTTCTTCCAATACCTTTGGTTGGATTTGCCCAATCACATTTGAATAAAACAACCTTGAAATGGTCGTAATAATTTAACTCAATTATTTCTTTCAAAATTCCATAGTATGTAACCTCTCCTACGATCAGATTTCTATCTCGAGAACTTACATAACTTGTGGTTTGGGCAGTCACTGAAACTCCATTATTTTGTCTTCTTTAGTGCTGTCTTTTGTACGAAAAACAAAACCATTTATATTATAGCCATCATATTTTTTCACCACTCTGTTTGGACCTCGTGCAAGCCATCTAAGTTCTTCTGAAATATTGTCTTCTAATTTCATAATCTGACATAAAAGTCTACAATTAAACAAGCACTATGACTAAATATGTAAAGTTAGCATCTAATATTTAAAACTCACATGAGATCGAAACCATTCGTGAAATGTTTCATTGATAATTTTATCAATTTCATTTCGAGATGGTCGGCGATTACGATTTTGCCTCTTCACCACCGCTCATATTCTCTACATGAATGTTTATACCAAAATAAGTATTTGATAATAATAGCAAAAATTAAAATTTGAAGACTTTGGAATATTACCTACGAAATTTGTCAACTTGTTCGAAGTTGAATAATACATATCGATGATCCAAGATATATCATCCAAAGTAAAATCTCTTGCATTCTTGATTGGTCTTCCTAATTTTGGAAATAATGACGAATCTTGTATTGTAGTTTCTAAAACAAAATCATCATTCTTTTTCAGGCAATTGAATTTTGTTTCCACTCCATCTAAATAATTTGAACAAAACGTTGCACACTCATCCATCACATAACCTTCAGCTATTGAACCTTCAAGGTGTGATTTATTTCGTACATATGATTTCAATTTTCCTAAATATCTACGTAAAGAAAATAATTTAGATAAGAATATAACAAAATAATTAAAAGATAAAAAAAAGTATAATTTTCATAAATACCTTTCAATTGGATACATCCACCTATATTGAACTGGCCCAGCAAGTTTGGCTACTTGAGGTAAATGGATGACCAAGTGAACCATTATGGTAAAAAAGGATGGAGGAAATATTCTTTCTAATTGACAAAGCATAATAATGATTCGCGATTGAAGCTTTACGAGATCTTCTGGATGGAGTACTGGATAACATAACTCTTTAAAAATAGAGCATAACTCAATGATCACAGAGTTCACATTCTTTGACAATACACTTCGTAATGCTATAGGCAAGAGTTGTTCCAGAATGATGTGACAATCATGACTTTTGAGGCCTTGTATCTTTTTTTGCTTTAAATCAATACATCGAGCAATGTTTGAGGCATATCCATCTGGAACTTTAACACTTTTAAGCATGCGACAGAAGATATTCTTCTCTTCAGAGTTCATTGTGAAGCATGTTGGTGGTAGATATGTCTTATTCAAACCATGAGATTAAGGGTGAAGCTCACGTCTTATACCCATTTCTTGAAGGTCTAAACGTGCATTTAAATGATCTTTAGTCTTACTTGGATCATTTAAAAGTGTTCCAAGAATGTTATCACAAACATTTTTTTCAATGTACATCATATCTAAATAATGACGAAGAAGATTATACTCCCAATAAGGACTTTTTTTTCTCCAATATTGAACATTATCCACCCCTCGTCTTCTTTTCATTTTCGTTGATGTAGTCCTCCCAAAAGTTACATTAACATTCTGTAATTGTTGAAGAATATTTGATCCAGAAAGTGGTATTGGAGTTGTTTTATCTTCAATGGTACCGTCAAATCTTCTATCATATCGAAATTTATGATCATGATCTAAGAATCGCCTATGGCCCATGAAACAATATTTTTTGGAATGTTTCAATCTTAATGAATGTGTTTCAAACCCACAAGGAGGACATGCATACTTAGAATGAGTATTCCATCCAGATAAATTATCATATCTAGGGAAGTCACTGATAGTCCACATTAAAGCTGCATGAAGTGTGAACATTTCCTTTTTGGATGCATCATAGGTAGGTACACCTACATCCCACAACTCTTTGAGTTCATCAATTAATGGTTGTGAATATATATCTATATTATTTTCAGGCATTTTTGGACCAGGAATTAACATAAAAAGAATGAAATAGGGTGGTTTCATACACATCTATGGGGGTAAATTATAAGGTGTTAGTACAACAGGCCACATACTATAACTACTACTCATGATTCCAAAAGGATTGAAGCCATCACTAGCTAATGCAAGTCTAACATTACAAGATTCTAGTGAAAATTCAGGATATCGTGTGTCTAATGATTTCCAAGCCTCTGAATCAGCAGGATGCCTAAGAACTCTATCTTTATTACGTCCTTCATCATTTCATCTCATATGTTCATCAGTTTTTGAAGATATATATAATCTTTGTAACCTACTCTTCAATGGGAAGTGATGTAAAATTTTGGCGGGCTTTCTCTTTGACTTTTTTTATTGTGATCTTGATACACCTTACAAATTGTTTTCATCTGATATTCATCTTGAGGTACCACATGTCATGCATGATTGATCCTCTGATTTGTCTTTCCAATACAACATGCAATCATTAGGACATGCATGAATTTGATCATATCCAAGCCCTAACTTATTTATAATTTTCTTTATTTCATAAAAGGTCTTGGGTAACTTATTGTCGTCTGGAAATGCATCACATAATAAGTCAAAAAGTAATGAAAATGACTTATTACTCCAACCACTACTACATTTGATATGGTAGAGATGCACAATAAAAGAGAGTTTAGAAAATTATGTACATCCTGGATATAACTCACAATGTGTATCTCTAACCAAATAAAAAAAACTTGATACTTTTTCATTTGATATCTCTCCTATCAAAGGTTCAACATTTTCTCCATCTCTTTCAGTATTGTCTACCTCTATGTGTCCAAAAATATCTTGCAACATATCTTGCATATTATCACGTACATGTACATGAGGCACGCTTGAAGGTTAACCTTGGTTGCATGAATCAGTCAATATAGATTCACCATGAAAAATCCAACAAGTATATCCTCTTATGAATCCATTGCATACCAAATTGTCTAAGATATTATTTTTGTTCATCCATATTGTATTCACACATTTTTTGCACGGGCATAAAGTCTTTCCATCTTGACATCCTTTCTCAAAAGCAAAATTTAAAAAATTATTTACTCCATCTAGATATTCTTTACTAACTCTTGGTTTTTCTATCCAACTCTTATCCATCAAAATGAGTAATCTAATATTAAAAAAAAAAAAAAAAAACAACAATGAAAAACATCAAAATTGGTGTCATGTGTATTTCACATGAACTGCTTATAACACATACATGATAAAGGAAACATAGGAACCAAAATAATACAAAGTAATATAATTAGTTATAAGAACACATACAAAACAAAATAGTACAAAGTCATATAATTTGTTACAAGGTTAAGAGTTTTATTTAAAAAATAAATAGTTACAAGCCAAGAATACTTCGTATTCATTTAACACCTAATTACTTGCTAAAACCTCTTCAAAAAAAATAATTACTTGCTAAATTTTCCATAATTGCTGGTTGTACTTGTTATGAGTAATTTTGGAACACTCCGAAGCGTAAGGAAGTGGCGAGGACAGCACAACACAAGCTCAAAAACAGTCAGGAACAAAAAATGGACTTTGGAGGAGAAACAGGCCAAAGGGTCGGGCCAAGGCCGGAGGGGTCGAGCCTTGTCCCAACGCAAGCGGGCCGAGTTCTTCCACCTCCGCTTGATCCTTGGTGCCCCTGGACCCCCCGGTTCCGCCTGGTTCAGCCTGAAACGCCTCCAAATTCCTAAAAACCCTAGGAGCATGAGCAGGTTTTTAAACCCCTCTTCATCACTGAAGAGAGGATCCCTAACTATATTCTTGACTTCTCCTCTTGCTCTCGAGCTCTTCCATCCATTTTGTGACTTAAGCAACGGAGGCGGTGTGGCTAGCCCCACACAGGTGTGCAGGTTTACCGTTTGGCAGGCCACGCCTTCCCACTCATCTACAAATTTGCCGTTGGTGGCACGTGAAGGTCAGGTGAGTTCCTCCCTACCAAATTTGACCATCAACAGTTGGCGCCGTCTGTGGGGAAGAAAGCTTGCTAAATCTGCACATCGGTTACCCAACAAATAGGAGGATGGAGAAGATAAACTAGAATCCAGATACAAAACCTTTCGAAAATAACCATCAACCATAGAAATTGAAAGAAGAGTGATATGCAAAGGGCTCCAAGATGAACAACGACTACCAGACGAACAGGGCGAAGGCCGAGGCCGAGGCCGACCAGAGATATTCATCCAGACCGATTATGAGGAAACCCCACAAGAGATCAGAACCATCTTTGGAGGAAGAAGTCATTCCATTTGAAGGGGATAAAAGCCCCTACGCAGTGGAAGCACATCGTTTGGACCTTACGCCGTATATTAATTAACATTAAAATACCGTTACAAAAAGGCAAAATATAAACTTTAAACATGCTTTAAAGTTACTGTAAATAGCTATAAACATGCTTGAAAATTAAATCTAATTTATTTTCATGTTTTTCTAAAGAAACGGGAAAGAACCGTTACAAACCTTCGTTGTAGACTTGACCGTTCTTCGCCAACGACGCTTCAACGAACGAAAACGCAGCAGTCCTCTTGTCTTTTATTCGCTGGAAATTTCTTCTTGAAAGACACAATAACCACAGAGGTTACACTAGTATGTCTCTAAGTCTAGGAGGCAAAAGACTTGTGGGAGTCTTTCTTTGAGAGGGAGGCTAGAGAGAATTCTAGGGTCTTGTTTTGTGAGTCTAAGAGCAAGAGGAGAGTACTGAACCAATTAGGTCTAGTGTTCTATTTATAGAAGAAAGACCATGAATAAAATATTCAATTAAATCAATATTTTCCAAAATTGATTCAATCTATTTCATATTTAATCAATCTAAGATCAATCAATTCCATAATTGATTAATCTTTTCCACAAATGACTAATTACTTCCATAAGTGATTAGATCATTTCCATAAATGATTAATCACTTTCTTAAGTGATTAATTATTTCCATAATTGATTAATTCCCGGTTAATAAATTTTTTAATTAATTAATCACCAATTAAATATCTCATATTTAATTTCTGGTCTTGAATTAATTAATTTGCCCAAATAGATTTTAAGTCTTAAAATTAATTAATTCATTATTTGAACTCTTTCAAACTTCCATAAATTTAATATGACTCAAATTTATATTAATATTTGAATTTCTTCAAATATTAATCTCTCATAATAATATATCAATATATATTATATTGTTTTCCTTAGTAAATTGAACACTTTCAATTTACATTTATTACTTAATTGCCTCAAATTACTTTATGAGCTACCAATGGGACCTAATGGACCTGCAGATCAGAAGCTCCAACGATGTGAGATTAATTGGTCAAACTCATTAACCAAATTAATCAATATTCGTTAACTGTGTGTACATTCCACTATAGACTCACAGTTGCACTCTTCTCACTGTAGACATATTTTTTGTGTCCACGGATATAGACCAATATCGACTAGTTAGTCCTTCACGAGTGTCAGTAACACCAGCTGGGTCAAATTACCGTTTTACCCCTGGGTTACTTCTATTTCCTTAAGTATCAGCTCTCCTCTAATGAACAACCTGTTTGTGGTTCAACCATCAAACAGAAAAACTCTCTCATGCCATTGAGAGGGTAGGGCCCTTTGTTCAAGACTCGGAGTCACCACTTAAGGGAACACTCATCTGCTTCCCTAAAGTCGGGAAGGAGTGAATTCCATATTGTACGATTATGTTCCCAGCTCCCCACTCGGTCTTGTCCCCAAAATGGTAGGCTTATTGAGTCGGCGTATTGGCCACTGATAGCGAGCAGAAATGTCGCTATTTTAGTCCCAATTTATTAGGCATTTTTGTGCTTTAATCGTATTTTTAATGAAAATATTTAATGAATCCCATTATTTGGTCCTTAGGAGCAAAGTTAGTGATTTTGGGAGGAAAAATGCCAAAAATGAAGCAAATGAAGCCCAAATCCAAGCTTGGATCAAAAAGGGGACCGAAAGAAAACAATCATCATGAAAATGCCCAAAAGAAATAAAGAGAAGGCCCAAAAATCAGCCCAAAACCGAAGCTGAAAATTCTGGAAATTGTGTCAGCGTCGAGACGATGTGTAGATAGTGTCGCGACGCTACCCATTTCTTGGGCAACAAGACGCGTGCATCGCAGCGTCGCGACGCTGTGCAATGTAGCGTCGCGACGCTGCCCCCATTCCAGGCCTATAAAAGGCACCTCTTGGTGCCTCATTTATCATCCAACAATCCATCATTCCACAAAGGAATCCTTTCCTTTCCTTTCTTCCTTAGGCTCCTTTGGAGCCCCTCTCAAGGCTTTTTAGCCTTTTTGAGAGAATTCTTTAGTGGGAAATATTTTGGGAGTTTGGGGAGCATCTTAAGAGGCTCAAGGAGTAGTCGGCGGGGCTCCAAGCGTCAGCAAAGGGGTTTTTCGACGGTCAATTCCTTTCCTTTTATGCTCTTAATTGTGCTTACTATTGTAATTATTGTGGATATTTTAGCCATGTGTAGCTAAACCCCAATTTGGGGTCTTGAAATGAAATTATAGTTCAAATATTGTTATAATTTTTTGTCTCTTGCCCTTGTCCTAATTATTTGTATGCATGCGCTTAATGCTTTATTCAATCTGGCCAATTGTGTAATGATCTGATTCTTAATGGAAACTCGACGGAGAGAAATTAGGATAGATCGTAATCCATGCAACTAGTTTAATTGCCCGTTGTGACACCGGGATTAGTTGATTAAACTTAGATTCCTAAAATGAATCAGAGCGTAATAATTAATGATTTTTAATGGTGCTAAGGACACTTAGGTTGTTAAAATGAATTAATTACAATTAGGGGAGACCGACAGGAGAACCTATGTGATTAAAGGAGATTCTAGGATTATAATTAGTTGGGCAATGAGATAAGATAATTATAACAATTGTTTAGCTAATAATTGATTTTCAAGACCCCTCTTCCCATTAAAAGAAAACTCTTTCTCCATATTTTATTTTTTTATTCAGCTTATTTTCTTCAATTGTCTTGAATTTTAAATTCCTCTTTATTACATGAGTTGTTCCCTAAGTATTATTTCGCCCAAGTACTTTTAGTGCTCAAGAGATTTTATTTTTGCTTAATTTTCGCTTCGCCTCCCTGTGGATTCGATACTCGGTATTACTACCGTTTTATATTACTTGTGACGACTCGTGCACTTGCGGTGAGCAGATAGTCCAACAGCCACTCTCACCCATACAAATCAAAGGACAATCCCTCATGAGCAGGAGTCCATAATCAACTCAAGATTAAGACTAAGTTGTCTAGGTCGTCCTAGTGAAATAGAAAACCAACTAGTTAACGGTGTTATAACCAGTGGCTACAATTTCGCAGTCCGGTCTTATGCAAACTCATTGCATAGGATACCTCCACTTGCATGTCTCCTACACGAACGCGTTGGATCATAGCGTTTGTATCAAATACAAAGTGGGTCGTATCCATAGTGTCACCAGGATAAGGCACCCAGTCTTATCCCTATACTATAGACTTTTTAGGTTGTTTCTTGAACAGTGATCCCCATATGTCGCCACATATAGTTCAAGACTCATATTACAACCTAGGATGTCTAGTTTATTGGATTAGGATTATTTTAGGCAAACACTAATAATAACTAATAACATTTAATGGAAAGATATATCAATATTATTTCATTATATCCGGTCAACGGTTACATTCACTATCTACGAGTTTTAGGGCATAAAACCCAACACCATTGACACCAAGACAGGGTCGACCTTGGGCCGAAGCTACTGGGGGCTAAGAGGAAGAAGCTACTAGGTTGAATCCAACCCTAAGTGGAGGTCATCATTTGGTCAAGACTAGGGTCGACCCTAGGCCGAAGCCGAGGCCGACCTTCCATTGCCTCAAAAGTGTCCCCAGAATCACATTATCAATGCCAATTTGATTGCGAATGGAGTTGAACACAAGACGAGATCAAGATTGAAGCAAAGGAGTCGGATATGAAAGACGACAGACTGTTCGAGGCCAAGGCCGAAGTCGACCCCAGATATGGTTGGGGCCGAGGCCAACCCCAGATATGATCGAGGTCGAGGCCGAGGCCGACCCGAGCCATGTCCGAGGTCGAGGTCGACCATAGCCATGGTTGTGACCAAGGGCAATCCTGTTATTGCAAGCGAGATTGAACACTTGTGAGCCTAAGTCTTCGAGCTTAGCGCCCACGCCTCCATGCGATCCTAAGCTTTTCAGCTCAGTGCCCACGCCTACCATGCGAGCCTAAGCCTTCCAGCTTAGTGCCCACACCTACACGCGAGCCTGGACTACCGAGTCTACCTCGCCTCGTCCAGACTTGAGATTATGTGAGCTTGGACCACCGAGTCTACCTCACCTCATATGGCTTGAGTCCATCACCTTTGCGAGCTTGGGCCCCTGGGTCTACCTCACCTCATCCAAACTTGAGATTATGTGAGCTTGGACCATCGAGTCTACCTCACCTCATCTGACTTGAGACCATCACTTCTCGCGAGCCTGGACTACCGAGTCTACCTCGCCTCATCCAGATTCGAGATTACGTGAGCCTTGACCACTGAGTCTACCTCACCTCATATGGCTTGAGCATCTTCACATCATGCGAGCCTAGACTACCGAGTCTACCTCGCCTCATCCAGATTCAAGATTACGTGAGCCTGGACCACCGAGTCTACCTCACCTCATCTAGCTTGAGCATCTTCACATCATGCGAGCCTGGACTACCGAGTCTACCTTGCCTCATCCAGATTTGAGATCATGCGAGCCTGGACCACTGAGTCTACCTCGTCTCATCTAGCTTGGGCCCATCACATAACGCGAGCTTGGACTATCGTGTGTACTTCGCCTCATCCAGATGTGGGCATATGCGGGCCCGGACCACCAAGCTCGCCTGGTCGACCGGGTCGAGGCCGACCCTAAACTTTAAAGGTATTCTTCTTTTTACTCAATTCTATTTTATGTTTCAGTAAAAATTTTCTTGAGTAAGGGGGCTACATAGGGGATATGCACTCTCTATTAAACAAAAAGCAAGTAACAAGGGATATGCATTCCTTGTTAAACAAAAAGCACACTAGCTTAGCATGTCTAACCAATGATTACATGTTCTAGCTTTTTCTCTCATTATTTTCCTATAAGGACTAACTAATGAATGCAGGGAGCTAAGTTTTAGGCTAACAGAGGCATGAGGCTGAGGCCGACCCTAGCCTCTTCTCTCATTTTTCTTTTGCAGAGATTAACTTTTCGATGCAGGATCGTGAAATCCTCTGCTTTTCCTATTTTTACTTTGTGGATAAGCCTTGGATCTGGAACGAAGCACTCCGAATGACCAAGTACGAGGGTCTAGGAAACTGCTGTGCTCGGCCTCTTCCCGAGGTCGAGGCCGACCAGAGACATTTTTGTAATCTCTCATTCTTCTCATTTTCATCTCACCTAACCCCTATTCAAGGAGTTTCTACTTTATCTAGTTTATTCTATCTTGCAAGATAACAGTGAATCTGCACATAAGTCAACATAGGCAAAGATCATTACTCTTAAATCGAGCTTAAGGAGCTCGACCTATAACAATTAGTCACCTTGAATCTCAATTCAAGAGTAGGGGCTTAATGTTATGGATAATTTTGGATCACTCCGATGCGTAAGGAATTGGCGAGGACAACATGACACGAGCTCAAAAACAGGACCAAAAGATGGACTTTGGAGGAGAAACGGGCCAGAGGGTCGGGCCTTGTCCCAACGCAAGTGGGCCGAGTTCTTCCACCTCCGCTTCGTCCTTGGTGCCCCTGGACGCCCCGGTTCCACCTGGTTCAACCCGAAACGTTTCTGAATTCCTAAAAATCCTAGGAGCATGAGCAGGTATTTAAACCCCTATTCATCACTGAAGAGAGGATCTCGAACTCTATTCTTGACTTCTCATCTCGCTCTCTAGCTCTTCCATCCGTTTTCTGACTTAAGCATCGGAGGCGGTGTGGCTTGCACCACACCGGTGTGCAGGTTTACCATTTTGCAGGCCACGTCTTCCCCCTCATCTACAAATTTACCGTTGGTGGCACGTGAATGTCAGGTGAGTTCCTCCTGACCAAATTTGACCATCAACAGTACTCACCAATTTGAATATCATAGAACCTGCAAGTTAATTAGCTTTAATTTCTAAATAACAATCATGTCGCTATAAAACAAACATAGCACATATACAAAAGCAATGAATTAAAATAGCACATATACAAACAACAAGTGAAAAAATAATAAATCTCCCACTTTTTTATCAAAGATATATACATTAACTAATTGAGTTATATTTAGGTTCACTTTTGTTGATTAGACTTGCACGAGGGAGAAATGAAGAAAGTGTTTTTTCAAAACTTTCGACTAGTTCAATTCGACCGTAACTAAACCACTCATTCTTGTTTGAATTTATTTTAAGACCAAACAATTCATTAACTGAAGCTTATTATGTTGGTAAATTCATAGTCTAAACCTTCAACACCAACTACAAAACAGAGTAAACAAGCATAGGCTTTACTATTGACCAAATTGCCTATATTGCCTTTATTACATTTCACATTCAGGATACAACACATTCTGTGAAAGATACAATACCAAAAGCATTCATAATACATTTTACTATTGCCTTTATTACATTTCACATTCTGTGAAAGAGAAAATATCGCAACTCATTCTCAAGTATTTACACAACAAAAATGTTCTGCCTACAAGAACTTAATAAACTAAGGAAGATGGAGATTTATGAACATAATGCAAATGAAACAAATGATCAAATTGAAAGACTTAAAAGATATTGAAAACTAAAATAGTAAAACAAAGCCCTAATTAAACATGAAAAGCCACTTACCTGTTTTGTGATTCATCAACATTTCCTATCCATCAAAACTAAAATAGTATAACAAAGCCTTAATTAAACAAGAAAATTTCAAAAGAAATCAGTCATTCCAAGATTTCATCTAATTCATCCGTCTTTGTACGTAAGCAACAAATGATAAATGAGATTGTAAGTCTCAAAAAGTGGATTGATCAAGAGATTGAGAAAGAGAGTGAAGAAATTAGAGAAATTTGTTTAAAAAATGGAGACGAAGGGAAGAAGTTGCAGGGAAGTAGGAAAAACATTATACCTTACTTGAAGAAGATGATTTTGTGGTGGAGGCGTGGTGGATGCAAGAAGTTGGAGAAACTTTGGGCGTCGAGGCAAAACGGTGAAACAATGGGTTTTGGAGGTTGGAGCTTGCCTGGGAGGCAAAAGGACAGACAAAGTTTTCTTACTTTCTTTTTTTTTTTTAATGTCTAAAATAAGGGAGGGAAAAACATTTGGGTTTGCCGCTTTTTTTTTAAGGAAAATGACGCAGAAATTTCTCACTTACTTTCTTTTTCTTTTTCTTTTTCTTTTTATGTTTAAAGTAGGAGAGGAAAAACTTTTGGAGTTGGAATAATTTATTTATTTATTTATTTATTTTGAAACAAGTTGGAACCAATTAAACTTAATTAGTTTCTAACCCTACTTTTTATGTATTAAAATAAATTTTGAAATTAGCATTTTTTTTTTTTTAATTTTTACTTTAATTTTACCCTTGTTTCATAAAAATTTTGTACAATTTTTTTAAAAATTAAAGTTTGTACCTTTTTTCTATTTATATTTATATTTATCTCCTCCACAAGAAGATGAAGCATGACGGAGGCGAGGGTTTGGAAGTGTCGTGGAGGCAAAAATGTTTTATTAATTAGGTCCTTCAACTTTAAAAAATATCTAATATGTTATTGACCTTTCAATTTTATATCTAATAGGCTCCTGAACTTTATAAAAATGTCTAATAGGTCTTTAAACTTTCAATTTTATGTCTAATATATAGGTCCTGTTTCAAAAAAAAATGTCTAATATATACCTCCCTAGCACATTCGAGATTTTTTTAAAAAATTAAACAATCTATTAGATATAAAATTGAATTTTATACCTATTGGGACCTGTTAGATACTTTTTAAAGTTCAATGATCTATTCAAGCTAAGACACAAAAAAACTATATTATTGAACCTAATCATTATTTATACATTTAAAATATATATAAAAGCTCATTTTTTAAATTTAAGTAAGTGTTTTAAATTCTGCTTTAGTTTGACTTTTAAATTTCATTTTATATCAAATATAAATGAAAATGAATAAAAACATTTTCGATTTTTTGGTAAATAGTGAAAATTTTAAGTTTCATTTCCTTTATGATATATTTATTTTCAAGTTTTAAATTGCTTCCTAGTAAATTATTTGTACAAAATTTTAAGTGAAGTCCCTTAAAAAATTTTGAATTAAAATGTATATCTACAACAACTACATATATATTGATTTGCAATAGTTTATAAAATGCTACCATAAAATCGTTGCAATCTCAATATTTGTAGCGATTTTCTTTCTGTTGCTACTAAAATGTTACAGTTGCATTAGTCTGTTGCAACAATGTTTTAAATGTTGCAACATAACTGTTGCAATTTACTCTATTGCAACAGTTTCTAAAAGTGTAGCAATTTAAGCGTTGCAATAGACATATTTGTAACAGTTTGTAAATATGTCGTAAGTAAACTGTTGCAATGTGTATCAATAGCAACAATTTTCTTATGTGTTGTTCAAAACCGCTGGTTTACAAACCCTTGCAATATTTTCAAAACTGCTGCAAAAAAAAATCTCTGCAATAAACCTATTTTCTTGTAGTGAGCTCTTATCTTCCTTGTAGTCTTGATTAGATCCTTCATTTGTAGGATTGGTCAGGATAATGAGATTTGGCTTGACCGTCAAGGAACCTTCTATATTTATGAGAACAGATAACTTCCTTTTCATATGTGACGGAACAATACTATGAAGTTTCTTGTTGTTTACTTCATTGAACAGTTTAACCTTCGAGTTGTCCATCTTTCTTTCAAGTTGATCACTTGTTACTTTGAGGCGATCAAAGATAGATGTTGAAGATTGACTTTTCTTTGATGTAGAGACACTTAGCCTTTGAAAGGTTGAAGGTCAAGTGGAGGTAGACACTAAACATTGGTTTTCTTCTATCATGGCCAGACTCATTCCCTGGAATACTGAAGGACGAGTAGTTGAAGGCTTAATGCAATTGAAAACAGAAGTCCTTTGTTCAACTTTCTTGGAAGCGTCAACTTCTTCTACATTGATGTAGTATGAAGTTGAACATTTCTTTTTCTCCTTTTTGTGGAAAATGTTTTAGAATAATTTATTAAATGTCACTGGTTGTCATGGTTGAGAAAACTCTTTACTTTTCTTCCTCTTAGGTTGAGACTTCCTACAATTCTTCTTTCTTTGATGTTTTTCTTTTTCCTTTGACTGAAGCATGAATTGATTGAGCTACTTCATCAAGGTCGAGTTTAATTTTCCCTTCCTTAGCTAGCCTTAAGATTAGCTCTTTTAGGATAAAGCATTTCTCCACTGGATGGCTGACAACTAGATGATACTTACAATACTTGGGATCATTGACTTTCTCCATCTCTTCCGGTCGTTTACACTTAGGAACTTTTATCAACTGTGTTTCCAGTAGTTGTTCCAACATGTCTGGGATGTCAGCATCAAGGAAAGGATAGATTTTCTTTTGTCTTTCCTGTAAAGTTAAGCAACACGTTCCATTTTCTTGTTGTTTTTCTTTCGAAGATGACTTGAGAAGAATTGTGTTACAACCATAGATTTTTCTATAGTCGCTCCGACGTTCTTTCTTTCTGTCTTAAAGTTAGGGAGTAGAAGTCTTGGTTTTCTCTGTTGGGTTTTATGCCCTAAAACTCATAGATAGTAATTGTAACATTTGACTGAACATTAATAAATTGATTTATCTTGAGTAAATCTTGTCTTATTAACCTTAATCCAATAAACTAAACATCCTAGGTCATTAGTATGAGGCTTGAACTAGTATGTAGGGACATACGGGGATCAATGTTCAAGATACATCCTAAAGGGTCTATAGTATAGGGATAAGGTTGGGTACCTTATCCTAGTGACACTATGGATACGGCCTGCTTAGTATTATGATACAAACGCAATGATTCAACGTGTTCATGTAGTGGACATGCGAGTGGGGGTGTCCTGTACAATGAGTTTGCACAAGACTGGACCGTGAGATTGTTAACCACTAGCTTTAACACCGTTAGCTAGTTAGGTTTCTATTTCACTAGGATGACCTAGGCAACTTGGTCTCAATCCTGAGTGGATTATGGACTCTTGTTCACGAGGGATTGTCTTTTGATTTGTATGGGTGAGAGTGGCCTGCACGCCGACTCAATAATCCTACCATTTTGGGGACAATACTGAGTGGGGAGCTGGGAACATAATCATACAAGATGGAATCCACTCCTTCCCGACTCTAGGGTAAGTAGAGGTGTGTTCCCTTAAGTGGTATCTCCGGGTCTTGAACAATGGGCCCTACCCTCTCTATGGCATGAGAGGGACTTCTGTTTGTTGGTTGGACCTCAAATAGGTTTTTCATTAAAGGATAATTGGGGACTTAAGGACAAAGATGTAACCTAGGGGTAAAACAGCAATTTGACCTAGCTGGGGTACGAACACACGTGAAGGACTGACTTGTCGTTATTGGTCGATATTCGTAGACATAGAAATATTCTGCAGTGAGAAGAGTGTAGCTGTGGGTCTTTAGTGGAGTGATCCACAGGTATCGAATATTGACTAACTTGGTTAATGAGTTTAGCCAGTTAGTCTCGTATCGTTGGAGCTTCTGATCTATAGGTCCATTAGGTCCCACTAGTAGCTCGTAAAGAGACTTAAAGCAATTTAGTATAAATTGTAAATTGAAAGTGTTCAATTTATTTAGGGGAATCATATAATGTATATTGATACATTATAATTAAAAGTTTTTGAAACTTTATAATATAATTTTGAATTAATTTCAAAATTAATTCTTGAGAGAAAATATTTGAAAGAGTTCAAATAATTAATATGAATTGGATTCATATTAATATAAATAATTTAATAAAATCCCTAAGATTAAATATGTGATATTTAATTGGGTAATTAATTAATTATGGAATTAATTATTTATTTATTAAAATTAGATATGAATAAGATAATAGATTTGATCTTATTCATGACATTTTCCTATTAGGAAAAGGTCTTGGCTTTTACCTATAAATAGGACCCCTAGGGTGGGGTGAAAGACATTTCATTCATTCTACTTCTCTCAGAGATCTCTCCTAAAAGACTCCCACCAGTCTCCTGCCTCCAATAGTCTCAGAGACATATCGGTGTAACCAATTGGTGGTATTTGCACAAGAAGGTTGCTGAGTTTTCGATCTCACAAACAAGAAAAGGCGAATCGATCAAGGCTTCCTACGAAAGTGAGTTTCTTTGAAAACCTTGATCACTAGGATCATCTAGATTAGATCATGGTAATTATTAAGCATGTTTATAGCTGTTTTACAACATGTTAAATATGGTTTTATTGTTGTAAAGCAAATTGTATTGGTATTTCAATTAGAATCAAAGACTCTGAGTAGGTTCTGTCCACGTGTCCTCTTCTTCCGCTGCGCCAAGGGCTCTCATCCCTACATTCTCGACTAGCAATACTTAGCTCTATATCGTGGGCACGAGTTATTAGTTCTTCAAAGGTGCGAGGCTTTATACCTTGAAGGATATAGAGGAGTTCCAGTGAAGGAATGAAAATCTTTTGGCAGCGGAAGAATATATCAGACCGTCTCGCATTGAAATTTGTTTAGGAATAACCCATACATTGGCAAAGATAAAATTTCATAACATTTCTAAAATCTAAACTAATTAAGCATGCAATTACTTATTCTAAACAATTTAGAATTTGAGGAACTTACATGTTGTAGAACCAATTCCACAACACTATGCTCCTCAGCGAACAGTTCGTCAACGAACACAACTATTCGGATCACCCACCAATCTCTGAGTTCTTGAGGTTTGAGTTTGCGGGAACTCCTCCGTCTTGGTTTGGGAAGGAATCACAACAAAAAAATAATGTTGTAATTTTTTTTTTCTTTAGAGAGATCTTGAGAGAGAATAACTTTTTGTGTTCTTCCACTAGAACACCAACCCACGAGAGAATGTCGAAAACCCCTGTGTATTCCACGATTGGGGAGGAAGTTACTTAATCTGTAACTCACATCTCAAATCCAACGGCTGAGATTTAAACCATTATTAAAAATTAATAATAATTTAAATCTAAAAACTATATATTTTGAAATAAATTAATTTAGTCAAATCTAATTTAATTAAATTAATTTTAACATATAGTTTCCCTATTTAATTCAATTAAATCACATTTAATTGAACTAACTAGGCTAACCTATTAATCAAATATCATATATTCAATTAATTACACCTCTCTCCTTTAACCTATAGTTTTAATGTGCATCCAATTACATTAAATATGAACTATAGTTTTAATTTAATTAAATCATATTTAATCAAATTAAATAGATTAAATTAAATTAAACTAATTAATTAATTCTCCAATTAATTAATTCTTTAATTAAATATCAAATATTTAATTAATTTTGTATTTGAATCAAATTCAAATAATTCTCTCATATAATATAGTTTTAATATGAATCTCTATTCATATTATTTTCACTTATAGTTTAATATGAATCGAATTCATATTTAATATTTGAACTCCTTCAAACATTTAATTTTCTCATTAATTAATTTTGAATCACATCCAAAATTAATTTTATATTATAAAGTTTAATTCACTAATTAAACTTATATTATAATGTATCTCCATACATTATATTAATTGTATCAAATACAATTAAATAAAATTCTCTTAACGAATTTGAACACACTTCAAATTTTATTCAAGACTGTTTAACCTCAGAACCCTTTACAAGCTAGCAGGTGGACCTAATGGACCTACAAATCAGAAGCTCCAACGATACAAGACTACTTGGCTAAACTCATTAACCAAGTTAGTCAACATTCGTTAACTGTGGGTCACTCCACTAAAGACCCACAGCTGCACTCTTCTCACTGTAGAATATTTCTGTGTCCACGGATATTGACCAATAACGGTAAGTCAATCCTTCACAAGTCTTCGTAACGCTAGTTGGGTCAAATTACCATTTTACCCCTGGGTTACCTCTGGATCCTTAAGTGCCACTGATTCCTCTAATGAACAATCTGTTTATGGTCCTACCAATAAACGGTAGTTCCTTTCGGCCCAGGAGATGATGGGTGCCCTTGTTCAAGACCCGGAATCAGCCCTTAAGGGAACACGCATAACTTACTCCAATAGGGGAATGAGTGAACTCCATCTTGTAATGTTATGTTCCCAGCCCCCACTCGGTCTTGCCCCAGAAATAGTAGGCTTATTAAGTCGGGGAACTGGCCACTCTCACTCATACAAATCTAAGGACAATCCCTCCTGAAGGGGGTTCATAACATACTCAGGATTTAGATTGAGTTACCTAGGTCATCTTATTGAAATAGAAACTTAAACTAGTTAACGGTGTTACATCTGGTGGATACTATTTCGCGGTCCAGTCTTATGCAAACTTATTGCATAGGATACCATTCTAAACTAGTTAAACTAGTTAACGGTGCTTCATTGGAGTTGAAACACATTCTAAAAAATTCGGAGTTCCGGGAGGAATCTGCTAATAAGACTGCGAGAGTTTTGCATGATCAATAATATTGCTAGAGCATCTTTTAAAACAATTACTAAATCCTAATCAGCGCCTGTTTCTAATTTGTCTGCCTATTTGTTTACTTTATGTTCTGTCATTTCTTTTGCTTCAGCATTCTATAAAAACCAATCATTTTACCCACTTTTGAAACCATTGAAAAACTAAACAAAATAGATAAAGTGAAAGCTAATTCAAACCTTGGATTCGATAAATACTTATTACTTGTTGCGGACTGTGTATACTTGCACAGAGTTCTAGAGTCCATTTCTTACTACATTTTCACCCACTCCGGAAACCCAACACCCCACATACTAGTTCAAGTTTCATCTAAACAACCTAGAATCTTAGTTTATTGGATTTGGATCAAATTGTGTAATTTCAGTAACAATAACTCTTTATTGTATAAATCTCAATAACAACATATTGAGACAAGCAAACAATTTGCCACCATTCACTATCTATGAGTTTTAGGGCATAAAACCCAACACCTAGTGCATGCCTTGAATGCACATCTCAACAGCAGAGAGTTCAGTGAGGCGATTTTTGCAATCTAGACTCATGGCTCTCCAGCGATTTATGTAGTTAACAACGAGTTCACCTTTTCATTGTTTAGTATTTGTGAGCCCAAACATGTTGATTGTTCGTCTGGTGTTGTAGAAACGATTTAAGAACTCTCTTTTGAATTGCTCCCAACTGTCTATTAACTCAAATTTTAGATCAGTGTACCAGTCGAAGGCACTTCCTTTAAGTGTTCGAAAAAACTGCTTGACTAGTAGATCTCCTCGAGTACCAACATTCTCGCATATCTTGACGAAGTGGACAATATGTTGTTTAGGATTGCCCTTCCTATCAAACTGTTGAAACTTTGGCAGTTGATACCCAATAAGCACTCTTAAGTTATCAATCATCTTAGTATAAGGCTTGGAATACAAGAGAGAGTCTTGAGTAGGTCCGCCGTATTAAGCTCGTTTGTGATCATATGTTGGAGTTGTTGGATGGATAGTGAAGCAATCGAAGGAGAACATTGTGGTTGATTATCTTGCACCATAGTTTTTCCTTTGTTATTATTTTTTACAACTGGGATTTGACTTGATTTAGCGATACTTTCGTTCTCAATCTGGCTTTTTAGGTGTGCGATTTGATAATCTCTTTCTTCAATCACATTCATCAGGGTGTTGATGTGTTCCTGCATCTCAGTCATTCTTTCTTCCATAGTTCTTGTCTCAGAATCAGGTTCAAACAAAGGGTTATACTTTACCAAGAAACTTGTCATTAGTACATGCCCCTGACAGTATTATATTGTTTCTTTCATTACGATGGTAGGAGTTTTATCTCCTTTCAACTTGAGTTCATTCGAGCAACTATGGGTAGTAGAACCCATGTAAAAGTTCCTCATGATGGCAGCCATTGAAGAAGTCTTGAACGACATGTTTTCACTTATGTTTTGAGATAAGAGAAAAAAATGAGAGGTAGAGATGGTCTCACTGGGCGTGCCAAATTTTTTCACACGAGGCTTCGAAGAATGAGACGCGTGGAATAAAATTTGATTTGTATTGATGTTGTATGCGTGTGAGTCCACAATCTCTAATACATAATCATCTGATTCTCTCTCTTGTGTGTGTGTGTTTCACTCGAAAGCTGGAATGTTGGTTCTCGAATTTGAAGTCGTCTCAAGGGTTTTGCGGCTTGTTCTTGAGATTGGAGTCGTCTTAAGGGCTTTGCGGCTTGTAGGATTTCTAGAAGTCTTCAAGAAGCTTTAGTCTTTCAGAGTCTTGAAGGTTTGTTCTCTTCATAAAGATTTGAGTTCTTCTGGATGGATTGAGGTAGACTTCAGTCTTTAGGTCTGCAGGAGGTTCTGAGCTTTAGTCTTCGATTTTGCAGGAGGGTTTGTAGAGGATCTAAGCTACGATCTTCAGTTCTACAGCAAAAGTTGAAGAGGATCTGAGCTTCGATCTTCAATTCTGCGACGAGCTTTGAAGATGATCGAAGCCTTGTTCTACAATTCTGCAGCAAGATTTGACAAGGATCTGAGCTTCAATCTTCGGTTTTGCAGGAGGAGCTTCAATCTTCAGAGTCTTCTGAGAGCTTTCTATTCTTCCTTTCTTTCTGCCCTCCCCTCAAATAAGCCAATGCTTCCTATTTATAGAGTTTTCAAAAGGCATTTGTGGGCTTCGGCTTGATTGTATTTTAGCCCATCCATGGGCTTGGGCTTGGACTTGAAATGCATTTGAACTCATTCATGGGCTTGGGTCTGAAATTTTGGGCTTCTGACCCAATTACCTTAATGAATTCGGGTTTAAATTGAACTCAATTCAATTATATTTTCACGAACTTAGACAATTACTTGAAGAAAATTTTCTATGCTAACAGTAGTTTCTCACATTTTGCCTCTTTTTTGGAAACGTTTTTAGAAATTTAGAAACAAGAAACAAGATCAGTTATCAAACATATATGTTTCTTAAAAAATGAGAAACAGAAACGTTATCAAACGAGCCCTAAGAAACCCATGTTTGTTTATTTTCAAAACTCAAGTAATTATTATCCAAGGATAAGGGTATGCAGGATAATTAATATTTAAAAGTTAAAAATTTGAAAGTGTTGAGACTAAATTGTTACTTATGAAAGTTTAAGGACTAAATTGTTACAAAAATTGAAAGTACATGGACTAAATTGTTACAGATCAAAGTTCAGGGACCAAATTGTTACCTTCATGAAAGTTTATGGACGAAAAGATATTTTTAACCTAATTTAAATTATTTTTTCCATAGTTAAACCCATAAAACAAACACACATATTTAACTTCCAGATATTAATTATCATGCATGTCCAAACACAAACATTTATTATCTAGACATTTAAGTCCTAGATTTTTAACTCTCATATATTTAATATTTATGTTATATCCACGTTTCAAATGGACGGTTAGAAATTTATCTCAAATTATTAGTAAAAGGACTTGATAACAATAATTAAAAAGAACTTTTATGAAAATTTAAGAGGCTAAATGGTTTGAAAGTTTTTGAAGTACTCAAATATTGGAAAAGTAAAATCACCAGAATTCCAGAACACCTCAATCTCATACCTCGAGATTTGAATTAGAGACCTTTCGATCATTAGTACAAACTTTAAAGGTCTCAGTATAAACTTTATTCCAGTTGAACTAATGCTCATGTTGACAACTGACGGTAGTACTTACTTTATTTACACCATAAATGTCCATTCATAAATAATTATTTAATTGTTGAATGTTACATCATTCTTAGATGATACCCATGTGATATTGAAAATAATCGCCCATTTAATGTTTTGACTGTTGTTAATTGATTCTACTAACATAGAATCCAAACTCTACCTCCAATTCCACGCAATCCATTTTGTCCACTAACCAAAAACAAACATAAAGCTCACGAGAAGAGGCAATTCAAAATAAATAAATTAAGTCAAATACGAATTTTATGATCTGTCTATTTCTCTTTGATTTGAGAGACGAAAAAAACAGTTGAAGCATTAATATATAATATGTTAAAAATGAAATCTTATCATTCAAAGTCTAACAACTTTCCAATAATCATTCTTCCCTCTTCAATTATCATTACCCTCAAACTTCTCCTTCAACACAAAGGTCACAAGATGAAGAACAACTTCTTGACTTTCTTCTCCAATTCCTATCTTCTTCTCATAGTCTTCTTCTTCTTCAACATCTCTCCATCTTTTTGCACATACAAAGATTGCTCGGTCATGTTTAACTGCGGGGAGATCGTTGGCGTCGGCTTCCCTTTTTGGGGCAATGATCGTCCACCGAGTTGCGGAGTTCCTGAACTCAAACTCACTTGCGACGATAACGTTGTTGGGATCGAGATCATGCAAATGAAGTATAGGGTTTTGCAGGTAAAGTACTTCTAGTAATATCATTGGACCCAAAAGCTTCCAATATTTAGTTTTTTTGTACCAAAAACGTTTGTTTTAGTTTTATTTTTGTTTTGTTCTACCTACTTCCAGAATATTTATTTTGATTCAAGCTAAGACTTAGTTGTTGTACTGATAATCGGTCGAATTACGCATGTTTATCAAATGATTATTCATATGATCGTCTTTTAATCTTTTATTATTATTATTATTATTATTATTATTATTATTATTATTTTGGTTTAGTTCATTTTGAGGTGGGGATTTGTGTTATTTATTTCTAGACATGGTCACACACATTCAAAAGGAAAGAAAAAGAGAGGGGAGGAAGAAGGGACAAAGATGAGAGAGATTTCTTTTTCTATTTTCAAAATAATAATAATGATAATAAACACGTGTCCCAATACTATACTAGTACACATGTCTAGTGGTAGGAATTTCCTTCTATCCTATAGTAGTTAAGTTTGACTGTTTGGTTCATAAGTTTAACAAAATGAATATGACATAACTTTTGAATATATTACATGGTATGGTGGGAACATTTTTGTAAGATGAGTGAATGAATATTAGTGGCAAAATTAGTCATGATTTTTTTTTTTTAATTAGTAATAATATTATAAAAGAATTCTATTCTTTCTTTTTGAAGAATGCATTTCTTAAAAAATATTTGTATAAAAATTGTTTAGAATTTAAACACCATCGTATGTTTGGTTACATTTTCTCATGTGTGTTTTTATACGCAACTTACTGTATACTTAAAAAGTCTTGGGGTAAAATACCTTAATGGTCCCTCATGTTTCGAGTCAGTTTGTAATAGGTCCCTACGTTTCAAATTCGAACAATAAGTCCCTACTGTTTTGGAAATGTATCTATTGAGTCCCTCTAGGGCTTACGTGGCAGTTCAAAATAATAAAATATTGATTTTTAATTAAAATAATTATTATTTTTATTTTTATTAAAATATAATATAATAATAAAAAAAATTTAAAATATATTATTAAAAAATCTTCTCTTTCTCTTTCTCCACTTTCCTCTCTTTTCTCCCCGCCGCCCCTCATCCCCCACCTTCTCTCTCTTTTTCTGGGTCGTCGGAGCTCCTCTCGTCGCTGTCGGAGATCCTCCACCTCTTACAACAGCTGCGCCGGCGACAACCCTCCGACAAGCGACGTCGACGCCTTCTTCTCCTAGCACAAACGCACCTCATCTCGCAGCAGATTGACGACCCACGCGATTCTTCGGACTCCGGCGTGTCGTGCAGCGGTGGCGAAGCCCTCTGTGTTCCAACCGGCGACTACTACGAGCAAAAGAAACTCATATTTCCATCCAACCGACGCCGCAACTCCCGCTGTTCAGACTTCTCCGACGGCGAACAGTGACGACGATTCCCTTTCTCTACCCACTACACAATGATTCCCTTTCTCTTTTGCGATTTGGTTATCTACCCACTACACAATGATTCCCTTTCTCTCCTCTTTCTTGACTGTTATTGTCAATGGCATCTTACAGAGAAAGAGAGAAATTTGGGATTTTGAAAAGCTTTTTTGTTTTCTCAATAAATACCCACATGATTGGTATGCAGCGAGGGAAGCCCACAATCAGCTCTGCATGTGTGAATGTTTGTACTTGTTCAAAAAGAGAGAAGAAAGGTTGTTTTTGGGAGAACAGAGAAGTCCTTTTCGATTCTAATTTCAATCCCTAAACTTGATTTCACATTTTCTTTCTTCTTCTCCCTCTATTTCGTTCGTTTTAATTCACTAGACGACACCCATCTCTCTCTTTCTCCATATCTTCATGTGATCGTAATCCGAAAAGAAGAAACGTAAATAAAAAAATGTAAATCGTGGGAGGATCTCCGGTGGCGACGGGAGGAGCTCCGGCAATGGGGAGAAAAAGAGAGAGAAGGTGGGGGATGAGGAAAGTGGGGAAAGAGAGAGAAGATTTTTTAATAATATTTTTTAAATTTTTTTATTATTATATTATATTTTAATAAAAATAAAAATAATTATTATTTTATTATTATTTTAATTAAAAATCAATATTTTATTATTTTGAACTGTAACATAGCCCGAGGGACTCAATAGATACATTTCCGAAACAGTAGGACTTGATTGTTCGATTTTGAAAGGTAATGACTCGAAACATGAGGGACCAAAAATGTATTTTACCAAATATTTTTTAAAAAGTTGGTTTCAAATGTTTCTCCCAAAATGATTTATTTATAAATCTCATTTTCTATAATTTTTTTCAAAATGATTTTTTTTTTTTCAAAATTAAACGCTTAAAAACTTAAACCCAAACACATCCTTAATCTATTCCTATGGTTAACAGGTGAATCCAAACACGAAAACGGTGAAGATCGCAAGAGACGACTATTTCAACGGAATCTGCCCAGAAACGCAGTTGAAAAACACGACCCTCAACCCAAATCTCTTTGAAATGGGCGACGGGTACGTGAATCTAACACTGCTTTATGGGTGCGATTCATCGGTTGTGGTTGTTCCTCGGCATTTGAGATTCGGGTGCGCTGTTCATGGAGATGGGTTCGTGAAGCTTGGGGAAGAAATGGGGTTGTGGCGCTGCACGGCCAGCGTCCTGGTTCCTGTTCGTGGCGATGAGAGGATTTTGGTGGGAGCTCTGAACATGGAAGACGCCATTAGAGAAGGCTTCGACGTGAAATGGAAGGTCCAAACTGGGGGTTGTGGTGGTCAATGTGAGGAGTCTGGTGGCGTTTGTGGTTATGATTTGAAGCTCCGCCGTGGGATCTGCTTCTGTCAGAGTGGTTTTTCTTCTTCTTCTCCGGTGGATGTTTGCCCGACGGACGGTGGCGCCGCCGTCCATCATGCGTCTGCTTCTGCTGCGGGCAAGCCAGGTTAGTGCTGCCTTTTTCTTTCTTTTAATTAAATAGAGAGCTTTGCATTTTTTATATTTTTTACCCTTCTCTCGGTTTCTCTCCTCTAAGCCCAAATCTCATATTCAAAACTGTGTCATTTCATTTTCGTATTCTTGCTAACATTTTTCGTATTTTTACCATATATACCCTTGTTTTTTTTAATCATACTATAACAAGTTATTTTAAAAAAATGCAGTGTTATGCAAATATATACCTTATATATATCTTATAAACACCTCTATATATATTTCATGTCACAATGATCATAAAAATGAAATTTTATATACACACACACAATCCTATTGATTACTTGCTCAAAGAGAATAGTTTGAACTTTGATTAATTAGTGCTATTCTTTATTGTCATTCTTATTTTTCAATTATCTCTTTATTGATTTTTTTTTATATTAATATAGTAAACGAAATAAAAATATAATTTTTAAAAATAAAAAATAAAAAATATTTTATAAAAAAATGAAATGAACTGAAGTTTGTAAAAATATAATGTATCAAAAAAACTTGATAATTTTTTTTGAAAAATAATGAAAATTTTACAAAAGAATAAAATAAAAACAAAAAATCTAAAACTAAAAAAAAAAAAATTGGTTTGAAAATATATTAAAAAGACAAATCCAAGCCCGATCTAATTTTGGCCCATTGAGTAAGGCTCATGGGCTTAGGTTTTAGATGTTGGGCCAATCCAATCCAAGCCCAGTCCAAACAATGCTTGTGGACCGTAGGGCTTGGACTTGGGTCAAGCCGGAACCTCTTATTTAAATGGGCCGGGCCATGATGAGGATGATGGATTCCCTCTCTGTCACTTTTTCCCCATTCTATCAAATTTTCACAAACAACCTAACACATAAGGCAAATACATAGCACATCTGACGGCTTCAATTAATAAGAAAAACCAAGTTAGCACTTACAATGCACCACGGTGCTATGGAAATGGTTTCCATTCATGACACTCCGTCCACAATAAAAAAAATAAATAAATAAAGAATTGTGATGGTTTAAACTTTTTAAAAGAAAATAAAGAACCAACAACACCTTACCTCCACTCGCATAACTTTGTACTAATAAACACATTTTATTTTTTTTGAAAAAATCAGGGGTATTTTTTAAACAAACCCCATAGTTATATATATATATATATATAATTCAGCTTAAAAAAAGAAAACAAAGTTTGAAAAGTTGTGCTAGGCTCTAGCTACATGCAGTCACCTTTTTTTTTTTTTTTTTTGAAAAGAAGGACAGAAAAGAAAACAAAGTCACAAAAAACTACAACGAAACAAAGGAAAAGGTTGGGATGTCCCTTTGAAGCATGTCCTGAGCAACAATGCTGTGAGTCCAAGGAGGATTATCTTCTAACCAAACTTCAGAGTGCTTCATTGTGCGAGCATGAGAAGCCAATTGATGTGTCGCTTTGTTACCTTCTCTTTTTGTTAGCAAAAACCCTTTGATGTGCTTATTTATTGCAAAAAGCTTGAGATGATGAATTAGAGGAGCAATTTCATTTTGATAATTGTCGCGATCATGAAGTAGATTCCATACAATTTTGGAATCTGTCTCTGCCCAGACTGGTGATATTCCTGAATCAACAGCTAACTGAATGCCGTCTACAAGAGCCTTTGCTTCTGCCCACTCTACTGAGCAACTTGTTCGCCTGAAATATTCTGCGGTTGCCATTGGTTCTCCATTCGAATTTCTGATGATTATGCCTGATCCCATATCTCCATTAGCTAAAGCTGCATCCACATTCAACTTGAAATGGTTCTGGGGCAGCGGAATCCACGCAGTAAGACTGGAATTGTTGATGCCAAAATTTGGCCAAGCAATCCACCTGCCCTTCACGTGACACCAACAATGAATTTGTAGAAGCTGGGGAAGACGTGACCTGCAAGACCAGCAAGAATCGCTGGACACCGGTGTGGTGTAGGCCACACCACCTCCGATGCCTAAGTCAGGAAACTGAGCAACTAGAGAATAGAGAAAGAAGTCAAGAATCGAGTTTTTGGCCTCCTTCTTCGATGGCGAAGAGGGGTATAAATACCTGCTCGGATTTCTAGGGTTTGGAGGCGTTCTGGGACGAAGCAGGCTGGACCGAGGCAGCTGGAAGCGGTAGGGGCCGAGCGGAGGCAAACGGACTCGGCCCGCGCAAACGGGCCGAGTGGTCGGCCTCGGCCTGGGGCCGAGCCCGACCGTACGGGTCGGGCCACGTTGGCCCGGCCCGTCGGTATGGTCTCCCTCTGGGTCCCTTTCCTGGTCCTATCTCCTCCCGGTTGTCCTGTCAGCTCCTCGTACGCTGTGGTGGTCCAAAATTACCTATAACATTAAGCCCCCACTCTTGAATTGGGATTCAGGTGCGGCTTAGCGTTATCGGGTGAGCTCCTTAAGCCTGATTTAAGAGTAATGACCCTTGCCTTTGGATTGGCTTATGTGTAGCTTTTGTTGTCATCCTGCAAAATAGGATAGAAGTAGACGCTCCCTGACCAGGGGTTAGATGAAATGGAAATGAAAAAGGTGAGGGATTGCAAAAATGGTACTGGTCGGCTTCGGCCTCGGGAAGAGGCCGAGCATTTTTCTAATTTTGCTTAGGGGGCGTTGCCCCCGAACCCCCACCGGGCGCTTCGCCCCTGGACCCCGACTCGCTGACCGGTCAGCGAGACCCCCGTGCTTTGTCATTCAGAGTGCTTCATTCCAGATCCAGGGCTTATCCATAAATAGTAACAGGAAAAACACAGAAGCCTTCACAATCCTGCATTGAAAAGTTAATTTCTACAAAAGAAAAAATGAGAGAGGAGGCTAGGATCGGCCTTGGCCTCTGGCCTCTGTCAGCTCAACATTTAGTCCCCTGCATTCATTTATCAGTCCTTACTGGAAAGTAACGAGAGAGTTGCACGATGATTACAACAAAGGAATGGAAGGGCATTTATTACTTCAAGCGTTGCATTTTTTCGAGCAAGAATGACTAATTTCATACCTGGCCTTTTGAAGGTGGATGGTCGGCCTCGGCCTTGGCATGAGGCTGACCAGCTTCTCTGTACTGTTTGTTTGCTCGACAGCTAGGCTTATGTGTAGACTTTCCTGACCCTACCTTAAGCATCTCCTTGCAGCTTTGAGCGCTTCGGCTGTGCTAAACAAGTAAAGTGATTGAGAACTCGAACCAATCATGCTGCTTTGAATGTGCGCCTGAGCATTTCTTATGTATTGTATTCATCCCAGGGGTACGTACACTCTTTTGGGGAAAAAGCTCGGGGAGGTTGAGGGCATGCGTCAACCTCTCTACAAGAATTTAGTCTCTTTCCAAGGGAAAGTACGGAAGTTTGGCCTCTGCAAGAGTCACCACATCCTATGGAAAAATGCTTTGCACAAACACGGTATAAAGAACTTTATTAAATTTGCATGTGTCAACATTGTACCATGGAGAAAAGTTGTGGTCATGTGTTATACAAAATGAAAATAAGTAATTGCCCCAATAGCTCCACTGATATTCATAATGTTATCCTAACTTGAATAAGTAAGAAAGGAAAATCAGAATTATCGCAACATGACCATGATTATGATGGACTCGGTTTGTCCTTACTCCCAACCCCCCACTCAAAATATGCGTTCAATACCTCGGACATGCATTTTTTGAGTAAGGAGAAACTAACTTCGTACCTGGGCCTCTAGGGGCGGAACTCGACCTTGGCCTCTGGATGGTCGGCCTCGGCCTTGGCATAAGGACGACCAGCTCCTCTGTGTTGTTCACTTCCTTGTTTTCCATTCCAAGGGTGCGTGCACCCAGTTAGGGAAAACTTGGGGAGGTCGGGGAATTTCCCGAGCCCCCACTCAAAATACGCATTCCAGATTTAATGAGTTGCATTTTTTTTAGTAAGAAAATATAATGTCATACCTGGTCTTTTGAGGACAAAGTTCATTCTTGAAGCTGAGGCAGCCGGCCCTGACCTTGGCATGAGGTTGAGCCTCGCTTCTCCATCACTTGTTTGTTTGCCTCATAGTTGGACTCATGTGCGGATACTTGGTCTGCGAAGTGACTACCGGACTCAGTCGACCCTCATTCCTTGTCTAATGGTCGGCCTTAGCCTTGGCATGAGGACGAGCACTTTCCCTGCATGGCTTGAGAAGTTTGAGGGAAGCTTGGGGAGGCTTTGGGATTTCCCAGGGCCTCTCTTCAAGCGTCGTGATCATCCCAGGGGTGCGTACACTCTTCTGGGGAAAAGCTTGGGGAGGCCTAGGAATTTCCCAGGGCCTCTCTTCAAGCGTTGTGGTCATCCCAAGGGTGCGTACACTCTTCTGGGGAAAAAGCTTGGGGAGGCCTGGGAAGTTCCCGAGCCTCTCTTCAAGCATCGTCGTCATCCCAGGGGTGCGTACACTCTTCTGGGGAAAAAGCTTGGGGAGGCCTGGGAAGTTCCCGAACCTCTCTTCAAGCATCGTCGTCATCCCAGGGGTGCGTACACTCTTCTGGGGAAAAAACTTGGGGAGGCCTAGGAATTTCCCAGGGCCTCTCTTCAAGCGTCGTGGTCATCCCAGGGGTGCGTACACTCTTCTGGGGAAAAAGCTTGGGGAGGCCTGGGAATTTCCCAAGCCTCTCTTCAAGCTGCATAGTCATCCCAGGGGTGCGTACACTCTTCTGGGGAAAAAGCTTGGGGAGGCCTGGGAATTTCCCAAGCCTCTCTTCAAGCTGCATAGTCATCCCAGGGGTGCGTACACTCTTCTGGGGAAAAATGTATGCTCAAACTGCCTTCTATCATATTTCCACACAATTTTGATGGCATATCAAGCAACAAAGTATTTTAAGGGAAGAAACTGTTGTTAAAAGCTTGAAGCTTGAAAATATAGCCAGGAAAAAATCATTGCAATATAACTAACGACCATGATTATTCCCAGTCCCCCACTCAAAAACATGTATTCAATACGCAAAATATGCATTTTTTGAGTAAGGAAAGACTTACTTCGTGACCGAGCTCTTGAAGGTGGTGTTTGGCCTTAGCCTCTAGGTGGTCGGCCTCGGCCTTGGCATGAGGCCGACCAACTCCTCTGTGTCATCTGCGCACTCAGTCCGTGACTCGACTTATGTGTAGAGCATCTCCCTTTCGGCTTGAACCGCTTCGGCTACGATAACAGGTCAAGTGTTGTGGTCTTCCCAGGGGTGCGTACACTCCTCTGGGGAAAAGCTTTGGGAGGCCTGGGAATCTCCCGAGTCTCTCTGCAAGCGCTGTCAAAACTTTTGAAACGAAATTCAGAGTAATTTATTTCAAATGAATCAATTACATTCCTGAGTAATATGCTATTGAAATGAAAGAAAATCGATCAACGTTTCATTGGAAGGGGATAGCTTGACCCCTCAAAGGCTCGGCCTCGGCCATCTCCCGAGGCCGACGTTGCTTGAGCCTTCCTGTCGATGTTCCCGAGCGCCATAAAGTAACATTCCCTCGACATTTTTTGCTCGCCATGCGCTGCTCCACCTTCTTCGGATGATCCTCCTAAAATTGTTTGCATCTCGAATAGCGGGTTGGCACCGCCCTTACCTTGATCTGCCGGCAGTGGCCTCTTGCTTTTGTCGTTCCCCACGAACCCCTTGGGGTAACCTTTTCGGATTAGGGCTTCCATCTCGTCCCTCAACTGTATGCATTCCCGAGTTGCATGACCGTGGTCTCCGTGGAACATGCAGTATTTGTTTTTGTTCCTCCTATCGGGGTCTGATCTCAACTTTCCTGGGCGTTTCAACAGATTTGTGTCCTGTATTGCGGCCAAGACCTGTTCAAACGAAGCTGTTAGTGGTGTATACCTGTCGAATCTGGCTTTTTGGTTCCGCACAGCCCTGTGGCTCCTTGGCCTCTGGTCGGCCTCGGACTTTTCCCGAGCCTCTGACTTTGTCCTGGCATTATTTCCTATGTACGTGCCCGATGCTGTCTTTTGCGGCGAACTTCTGCGGGTTTTTTTTTGCGATTGGGCTTCTGCTCGGCCTCGGCCATTGGCCGAGGAGTGCTCATGTCGGATCTGGTCTACATCTTCTACCCGACATCCTTTTCCTTTGTCTTCTTGATGCTGGTCGGATATAGCAGCTTCCCGGTTCTCTCTCTCCTTCTGAAGTCAGGGTCGACCTTTTCCATACCAAGGTCGAACCCAGTCTGGCTCGGAGCTTTCTGCTCATACCCGAGGCTTCCCTCTGGTTTCTGAACCCGATCCATCGTGCAGACCACCACCGATGTGCGATCCGAACTGGCAAGCATTCTTCCCCACAGACGGCGCCAACTGTTGATGCCAAAATTTGGCCAAGCAATCCACCTGCCCTTCACGTGACACCAACAATGAATTTGTAGAAGCTGGGGAAGACGTGACCTGCAAGACCAACAAGAATCGCTGGACACCGGTGTGGTGTAGGCCACACCACCTCCGATGCCTAAGTCAGGAAACTGAGCAGCTAGAGAATAGAGAAAGAAGTCAAGAATCGAGTTTTTGGCCTCCTTCTTCGATGGCGAAGAGGGGTATAAATACCTGCTCGGACTTCTAGGGTTTGGAGGCGTTCTGGGACGAAGCAGGCTGGACCGAGGCAGCTGGAAGCGGTAGGGGCCGAGCGGAGGCAAACGGACTCGGCCCGCGCAAACGGGCCGAGTGGTCGGCCTCGGCCCAAGGCCGAGGCCGACCGTATGGGTCGGGCCACGTTGGCCCGGCCCGTCGGTATGGTCTCCCTCTGGGTCCCTTTCCTGGTCCTATCTCCTCCCGGTTGTCCTGTCAGCTCCTCGTACGCTGTGGTGGTCCAAAATTACCTATAACAGGAATCATCAGCATCTCTCATCCGCTCTTGATCTTGATTAACTCCATGATGCTTAGCTTGAGCCTCCTTGTAATCTGATATGTAAGCATATCCCCATTCTATAGGGTCGTATACCTGTTGGACATAGTTCCTGTTGTCCTGAAACACATCTTTATTTCTATTGTTCCACATAACCCAAATGATTGCCATGAAGGTTGCCAAATCATCAGTAGAAAGAACCTCATGACACCTACAAAACAGATCAAGGGCATCAGCGTAATGTGAACTAAGGAGAGGTTGCACTGGGCTCCAACGGGCCCAGTGCTTTTTTACCTTCTTGCAGGTCCATAAGGCATGAAGCGTTGTTTCATTTTCCTTTCCACACAGTGGGCAATGGGGATTATCATTGATTCGACGATTTACCAGATTCAACTTAGTGGGCAGGATATTCAGGCTAGCCCGCCAAGTGAAGATCTTTAGTTTGTTTGGAAGGTTTAACATCCACAAAATCTTCCACCAAGATAGGGTAGACGAGTCTGCAGATGAGGACGCCTCATGGAGATCATCAATTGCAAATTTATATCCACTCCTGACTGAATACTTCCCTGATTTGTCATGATGCCAAAAGAAAGTGTCCGGATGGTTGTCTCCTGCAATTGGGATATATTGGATTTTGTCCACATCATCCTGCACAAAGAGATCTGTTAGCAAATGAGAATTTCATGATTGGTTACCTGCAAAAAGGCTTTTAACTCTGCGATCAGTTAATGGCCTTTGTGGGGAAAACAGCCTGAAGGTTTTTGGTCTCGGTATCCACTGATCGTCATAGATGTCTATAGACTCTCCGTTTCCAACTCTCCAACGCCCTCCCTTCACAGCAAGTTCTCTTCCCCAAATGATCCCCCTTCAGACATAGGATGGTCTACCTCCCAGCTTGGCCTTTAGGAACTCTTCTTGAGGGTAGTATCTAGCTTTTAGAATTTGGGCCATTAAAGATTGGGGTCTATGTAACAGCCGCCAAGTATGTTTTGCCAATAAAGCCTGGTTGAAAAGTTTTATGTCTCTGAAACCCATCCCTCCCCTATCCTTTGGTTTTGTCATTGCCTCCCATTTCAGCCAGTGAATTTTCTTCCCTTGCTCGGAACTGCCCCACCAAAAGTTAGCCATCAACATGTTCAAATCATGACAACATCCCTGTGGAAGTATTAAAAAAACCATCGATGGTCTTCCCAAGGAAGTATTAAAAAAATTTATTTTCTCTCTCTCCCTTTCATTTACTTCTTCTCTTTTTCTCTTCCTCATTTCTATTCTCTTCTCTCTTTTTTTTTCCTGAACTAGTCGTGGCTTCCTTTCCATTTCTCTTCTCTACTTCTCTTTTTCTGAATCAGTTTCGAACAAAAGTTTTTTCTTCTTCTCTCTATTTCTTTTCTTCTCTATTTTATTTCAATTTTTTTTCCGTTTTCTAACTCGTCGGAGTAACAAAACCAACAAAGTCCGACCGATCGTCGGTCGGTCGGTCGACATCACCAACCCATCAAAAACTGAAGACAACCGACCAATTAAAATCGAAGGACCGGTTAGTCAAGGTCAATTTTGACCCGGCACACCTCTAATCATGTCAATTAGTTAAAGGTCCAGCCATTTTCCCTAGTTAAAATCCAAACAAGTAATAAAATATTGGTGTGAAAGGTGCATTGTGCACAAGACAATATATAATAACCATAAAAGAAGAAGATTTTCAAGGACTAAAAGATAGTCATTTGTTTTCTTTTAAAAAAACGGCTAAGATTCATCATATTTTTAGGAGAAATCAATTCCATTAAAAATAAATAAATAAATCTAAGACTAGTTAATAATTATCTAACCACAATTTCTAAAAATAGGAAAAAATCTCAATATTATGATCCTCAATCAATTGGACAATCGTAATAGTATGATATTATATATGTTTAGTCTAAATACATATAGATCTACCCTCGTGCAGCATAACTCAACGGTAATTGGCATATTGTAACAGACCAAAACTAACCTTTGTTCCTCATTGGTGTTTTTCCTTGTTATTTTCACACTCTTTTAACATGCAAAGCAATCAAATATACCTCTTCTTTGTTATAATTTGCAAACCCCATACATTCTCTCTTCTCTCTTCTCTCTTCTCTCTCCCTTTGCATTGAATCCATCCATTAATTTTCATAATCATTTCTCTTCTCGCTCTTCTCTCTCATTTCTCTCTTCTAAACCTATCCTTTGTAACTTATTGCCACCTAAACTATAATCATCAATAGTCTTTGACACCAACTGATTGGTCGACTCTTTTACATTTTAAAAAATTGTTTTTTTTTTAAAAAAATTTTATAATACTATAATGGTTTTAATCTTTGGTAAACTTCTTCCTACTTTCTCTCAAATTGATCTATTCATGGAAGATTAAAGAATAACTTCCATAAACTATTGAAAACCAATCAAATTATAAGTTCATCATCAAAATGTTGCCTAAGCTTAAAACTTATATTTTATGTGAAAATTTTGTAAATTAATTCCAAAACATTAATTATTATCCTAAATAGATATATACATATCTTCAAAACATTGAGATAGCTTTGTCAACGACAAGAAAATTGAGAGATGAACATATGGATATGTGGCCATATTTTCACACAGAATGAGTTTTTGCAACTTGTGTTGTGACCTAGCGAGATTGAAAATTTTATAAAACTATTTGAATTGGTTTCGAATAATTTGACTTTGATTCTCTTAGATATGTGACTCTTTGAGTAAACGGAAGGAATTCTAAATGGTGACTGAAAAAAAGAGAACAAACATCATATATTATTTAATTAATTAATTTTCAATTAAAATTAGAAAAATTTCACTACCACATCATGTTTTTGTTAGTCAACCAAAAGTCTAAGGAATTCAGAAAAGCTATTTTCTAAATTTTGAAACGTAGGGACCAAATAAATACCGATCCAAAACTTCAAAGTCCAAAAATGTATTTTGACCCAACATTTTTCATCAAATAGGAGAGCTTCTTCCTCTCCAATAACCTTGCCCCAACTAGATCTATCCTAAAATCCATGGTCAATAGTCTCAAATAAGAGTGTAAATTTATTTTGCATAAAATATTTGTGAAGAATTTCACAAATATATTTGGATAGAGATGTATTTTTATTCACAGGTTCATGCACACAAATATAATATAATATAATTACATTGAATTCCAGTATTTCCCTAGCTATATTATATTTTGATTAAAAATAATAACAACTAAAGAGGACCACCAAAATTTTCAATTTTATAACATATTATTTTGATTATGTCTTAATAAACTAGAATAAATATAGTGAATCTTTATGTGTTAATCAAATAATATAGTATGTTACATCATCTGATTTCACTTGTATGGCACATTTTTTTTTTTAATAATTCTGAAACATTTTAAAAAGAAATACCTTCTATACTAGGAAGAATCTTTTTTGTTATAATTTTGGATTTTCAAATAGATTTCATTAGTTTCAAAAATAAAATAATAAAAGATAGATTTATTCATCAACATTTGTTTGTTTTACATTTGTATATCTTAACCAAATCTTGAAACAAAAAAGATAATTTAAAATTACTTCTAATTTTAAATGTTTTTACTTTTTAAAAAAATTAGATGTTAATGTTTGATAACTGTTTCTAAAATAAAATTTATTAAATAAAGATTTATTTTCTTTTGGTAATTATTCTTTGTTTCTCGTTTACCATTTGTAAGAACGGCTTCCAAAATTGATAAAATTAAAAAAAAAAAAAAATTCTAATACTTTTTGTCTTTTATTTCATTTCTTAAAATATAAATAAAAGTATTGCTTCACTTTTTATTGCGTATAAAATCCATTATAAATATTTTAAAATTAAATATGACGAAATAATTTTGTATATTTTATTTTTAAAAACTTGAAATAAAACTTTAAATTTTTTTATCTAAAATTTGAGAAATATAAAACAAGAAATGGTTAGAAAAACACATTTTTATTTGTTTATTTTTCCATTAAAAAAAGAATTATAAGAAAAAAATGATTTCCTTGTCTTTATTTACAAACATTAAAAAAAATATTAACTAACATGAAACAAATAGGGAAAAGAGTTGAAAAACTAAATTCGAGATTTTAAAGGAACTAAAAAGAGAGTAAAAGTTTTCTATTTTTTAAAAAAAAAAAAGGAAAAAGAAACAGAAAGAGACTTAAAAAGTTTATTGAAAATGTCGCTAAGATAATTATGAATTATTATAAAACTATTCTTAGATTTAAAAAATATATATATAACATTGCAGGTATAGGAATTCAAGTCATTTAGGGGCCGTTTGTTTTTTTGGTAATCAAGATAGTCGGAATTTTCATATGCCTGGAATTATATATGCCCGAAAATATAGATGTCCGGCATTTTAGATAATCGTGTTTGTTTTGAGGAAATAATTTATAGGGATGTTCAGGAATATTTAGATAACCATGTTTGTTTTGTAGGATTTCTGGACGGGAATGTCTTAAAATGATGTATTATTCCAACAATACCCTTTCCTGTCTTCAAATCATTTATATATTAATTTAATATAATTTAACTTGTATAACATTTTTTGTTTTAATAATTTAATATTGTTATCAATTCAATTTGTATTAATTTTATATGTTATTTTGTAAAAACAATAATTTCTATTGTCTTAAGATTTGTATGAAAAAAATATAATTAAGTATTAATTTCAATTTAAACTTGAACTACTTGAACTTATTTTAAATTAGAAGAAGACAAATTAACTGAAGTTTATTTTATATGTAAATAAAACATATAAATATAGTTAATTTCGTATAATTGTTTATTAGTGAAGGAAAACACTAATTTTTTAAAGTCCTAAAAAAAAAAGAAAAAAAATAGAAAAATAAATAGAAAAATAAAGAAAATTGATGAAAGAAAATATAAAAAACGAAGGACCAAAACGTCAATAGTCGATTCCCTTAACATGGGAATCTTAGAAACCCATGTATCAGGAGGGCATCCAAATCTTCTTAGATGTCTCTCGTGTGGGCATCCTAGGATGTCCGGGCATCCCGAGATGCCTAGACATCTTACATCACCACAAAACAAACGGGGTAATCCAGATGTCCATTCCATGGGAATCTTGGATTACCACGAAACAAACGGCCCCTTAAATCTCAAAGGAATATAGAAGCGTTAAACATAGAATTATATATCTTGTTCAAAACAAAAAAAAAAAAAAACATAGAATTATATATCTTTAAAAAAAAAACATAGAATTATATATCTTTAAAAAAAAAACATAGAATTATATATATATATAATGAATCTAAATGCAAACTTCAGGGATAAAAATGTTAAGTTTGAAAACTGAAGGACCAAAATGAAGCCTAACCCAGACCAAGAGTGTATTTCTCCCTTATATTTACTTATTAATTTACAAAAATGAAAACATAAAAACCTCAAGTTTTCAATAAAAAAAAAAAAAAAAAAAAAAAAAAAAAAAAAAAAAACCATATACAAAATCAAAGTCTAACAAATCAAATACACAAAATAAACAATAAATGTCAAAGCATAGTTCAGGTGGCACAAAGTATGTGTTTATGATCCATAAGTTACAGGTTCGAATTCTCTTACCCTATATTATTGAATTCAAACATAAATAAATAAATAAACAATAAATCTTTTTTTTTTTTAAAAAAAAAAGAAGTCAATTCCAAATGACATTTTTCTCGTAAAGGGATGAAATTCAGAGTTCAAAATTTTCTTTACGGGACTGTTTGTTTCGCGATAATCCAAGATTTTCATGGAATAGACATCTGGATTACCTCGTTTATTTTGCGGTAATGTAAGATGTCCAGGCATCTCGAAACGTCCACACGAGAGACATCTAAGAAGATTTGGATGCATGGGTTTCTAAGATTCCCATGGTAAGGGAATCAACCATTTGACGTTTTGGTCCTTCGTTTTTTATATTTTCTTTCATCAATTTTCTTTATTTCTCTTTTTTTAAAAAAATTAGTATTTTAAAAAATTAGTGTATTCATTCACTAATAAAAAATTATATGAAATTAAATGTATTTATATGTTTCATTTCCATATAAAATAAACATCATTTAATTTGTATAACATATAGTTGAGTCTATTTTCAATTGAAATTTGAAGTGAATTATTTATTTATTTTACCTTTCCAATAACGATCATCCAATATCTTTTTATTAAAAAGAAATAAAATCACAAATTGATATTATTTCTCTCAAAACTTTCTCTATTTTGATAATTTATAAATATAATCCACTATTAAATATTATCAACTATATAGTTGTTTTATTTTAAAATAAGTTCAACTAGTTCAAGTTTAAATTGAAATTAATATTTAATTCTAATTTTTTTGCATACAAATCTTAAGACTTTTTTTTTTTTTTACAAAATAACATATAAAATTAATACAAATTGAATTGATAACAATATTAAATTATTAAAGTAAAAAATGTTATACAAATTAAATTATATTAAATTAATATATAAATTATTTGAAGATATGAAAGAGTTTTGTTGGAATAATAATACAATCATGTTAAGACATTCCTATCCAGGGATTCCACAAAACAAACATGGTTATCTAAATATTCCTGAATATCCCTATAAATTTTCCTACAAAACAAACATTGTTATCTAAAGATGCTAGACATCTATATTTTTGGACATATATAATTCCGAGCATCTAAAAATTCCGACTATCTTGATTACCAAAACACAAACGGCCGTAAAAGAAAACACAAAGTCATATTCCTCTCCCCAACTCAAAAGTGATGCCACAATTTAGACGTCCAAAATTTTCCTTTATCCTTATAGGTTCGAAATTGCAATATTACAACAACACAAGTCAAAATTCCACATATTCATTTTTTTCCATTAAAAATACAAATTTCCCTCCACCACACCCATCTCAATTTCCTCCAATAATTATGATTAAAACTTCATATTTCCACATTACATAACCATTCAAAATCCCAATTTCTTATTTAATTTAATATATTTTTCCCCCAATTTTTGCACCAAGTCAACTTTCTTAGTCCAATATCTCCTCTTCTCCAATGTAACAATCCATCTGATCAAATTCCCTCACCTCTCTCTGTTCTTCAATGGATTCCCCAATTCCCTTATTCCTTCTCCTCTTTTCCTTTTCCCTTCTCCTCCTCGTCTCCGGCAATCCGTTCGATTTCTACAGCTCCTGCAGCAATCTCTTCAACTGCGGCCATATCACCGACGTCGGCTTTCCGTTCTGGGGGGACGGCCGCCCCGCCGCCTGCGGCCATCCCGCCCTCAAATTGACCTGCGAACGAAGCAATACGACGATCGTAATAAAGGAAGTCAAATACCAGATTCTCAAATTCATCGGTGAAAAGAATTCCCCAACGCTCACCATCGCCAGAGCCGATTACATGGGCAGCCTCTGCCCTAACAAATTCATCAACACCACAATCGATTACGATCTCTTCGATGCAATAAATCCTGGATATCGAAACATCACGTTGATCTATTGCTCCTCTTCTCCGATTGGACCAGTCGCTCCACAGTTTAGGTGTCCTGATTATAACTTCGGCATGATTCAAGTCGGTGCCGCAGGACCTGGCCTCTGCAATGCGAGTGTGATTATGCCGATTTCGTTCGATTTCATAACGACGTTGAGCGATGTTGTGAACTCTAATGAGATATTGAAGGCCATTAATGAGGGGTTTGAGGTGAGATTGAAGGAAGACGGCGGTGGATGTGGAATTTGTACGGCGTCGAAGGGGATTTGCGGTTACGATTGGAGTTCGAATCAGACGACTTGCTATTGTCGCGACGGTGCTCCTAGTGATAACGGAGCTTGTCGGAGTTATCCGGCCGGCGGAGGTCCGGCGTCTCCTCCGGGTACGTAGCCCTAATTCCCATCTTTTGACTTCATCTTCATCCTCATTCTTCTCTGCGGATTTTGCTCTCTGACTTTTCGCCTTCAACTTCCCTATAAATACTCCGCCGGCCCAAAATAATTTTTAAAAATTTAAAAAGAAAAAGGAAGGAAAAAAAATGGTTTTTTCTTTTCTTTCTTAAAAAAATGTTTATAAGCGTTTGAATTGTTTTTATTATTTTTATTTTAAAGAATAAAATAGGAGCTTTAATCTTTTTGAAATTGGTCTACCAAGATTCTTAGTGGATTTTTATTTTAGGTCTACATGGTTACTTTTTATGTTTTAAGTCCTCTAAGATTTTTAATTGAAAGTTTTTTTTTTTTTGTACATCAACATTTCGGAGGAGGGAATTGACCTCATGGTCGAGGATACATGCCAATTACAGTTGAACTATATTCACTTTTACAATTGAAAGCCAACCTAGTATAGAATACTTTTGGTTCTTGATGATTGGACTAGAAACAAACATGGATACATTCTTCCGGTGGGAATTTTAGTTCTCATTCTATGAGAGTTAGGGATCTCTTAGAAAAAATTCCCTCATATATTACTTTTAGGATAATTGTAATGGGTGGCAACATGAAGGTAAATAATTGTAAATATAGCAATTTTTAAAAATATTTGCAAATATGGCAAAATTTTTGAATTAATTTTTTATATTCCTAAATTGCCCCTGTGTGCCTATCTTCTTCTTTCTCGTCAGTTTTTTTTTTTTTTTTTTTTACTGATAGAAAGTCTTTTTATTACTGATAGATTCTATCAGTGGTAGAAAAATTTTCTATCAGTGATAGAAAGTTTCTATCACTGATAGAATAAAGTTTCTATCAGTGATATTTCTATTACTGATAGATTCTATCAGTGGTAGAAAAATTTTCTATCAGCGATAGAAAGTTTCTATCACTAATATTTCTATGACTGATAGATTCTATCAGTGGTAGAAAAATTTTCTATCAGTGATAGAAAGTTTCTATCACTGATAGAATAGAAGATTTCTATCACTAATAGAAACTTTTTCTATCAGTGATAAAAGATTTCTATCACTGATAGGTTCTATCAGTGATAAAAAAAACTTTTTATAGAAAATCATAGAAAAACTTTTGATAAAAAATCTTTTAATCCCTGATCACCCATAAAAATCTTTCTATCTCCGATAGAAATCTTTATATCACCGATATAATCTATAAGTGATAGAAAAACTTTCTATCAGCGATAGAAAAGCTTTCTATCGGTGATAAAAGATTTCTATCGCTGATAGAAATTTTTACTATTCTATCAGTGATAGATAGATATTCTATCAATGATAGAAAACTCTTGATAGAAAATATTTCAATCCCTGATAGAACCTATCAATGATAGAAATCTTCTATCACTTATAAAAATTTTTTCTATGAGTGATAGAAAAAATTTCTATCATTCATAGAAAATCTTTCTATGAGTGACAGAAAAACTTTCTATCTCTATCACTGAGACTGATAGAAAACTTTTCGTGAGTTATAGAAGATCTTTCTATCACTGATACTTTTCTATCAGTGATAGAAGACCTTTTATTTCTATCAGCGATGGTGATACATGGTGAAATCGAGCATTGAAAAATAAAGTAAAAACGAACGATTATAGAAATCAAACACTGAAAAACAAAAACCAAACACTGATAGAAAACCAAATAACAACAACCAAACACTGATAGAACACCGAACAAGTGATAGAAAAATATCTATCGCCGATAGAATCTATCAGTAGTAGAAAAATTTTCTATCATATGATAGAATAAAGAAAATTTCTATCACTGATAGAATCTATCATTGATAGAAAATTTCTATCACTAGTAGAAAATCTTTCTATCAGTGATAGAAAATTTCTATCACTGATAGAAAATCTTTCTATCACTGATAGAATCTATCAGTGATAGAAAAACTTTCTATCAGTGAAAGAAAATATGGAGGGGTATTTTAGTAAATGCAACACACAAACTATTAGATTTTGCCATTTTTGCAATTTTTTTTTGTGGGTTGCTAGATTTGCAATTATTTTGGCCCATATTGCTATCCTTGCAACCGCCCCTTACTTTTAATTATTTTAAACTTTAAAATAAATGATTAATTAATTGTATTTATATAAAGTATATTTTGATTTAATAAATCTTTTATTATACTAATAAGATATATATAATTCAAAATTAGGAAATGAATCGAGGATGAATATGGAAAATTTATTCTCGGAAATCTCCATTTCTAATGGCAATTCAAGGTGTAACCTCCAAAATCCCTAGAAACAAGTAAACTCAACTCGAGGATCATCTAAAATTATTAGCTTGAAACAATTGTCAAATTTGAAAACTTTAGGGTCTACAGTAAATAAATAAATAAAAAAATAATAAAAAAAAAAACTTCAAACTTCAAAGATAAAATGTACCCTTCACCAAAACTTTAATGAACTAATATAATATAAGGTTAGAAATTAGGGGAACAAAGAAAATGAGGCATTAAGCAAAGACCTCAAACACAAAGAGAAATTGGAACATTCCAATCAATATTATAATTTGATTATATAAAAACAAGTTGTTGGTTGGTGAAGAAAAACACAACCTTTCAAGTATGAAGTGAGAAGTTGAATTACAACTGAACATCTTCTTTGGGTCGATGACACATGCCAATTACCACTAAACTATGTTTACTTTGACTATCTCTAATTTTTTAAGAAACATTGTGAGAAGGAAATTTTGGACTATTATATAGAAATTTATATATAATGTTTTAATTAGATAGCTAGACTTTGTCATTTAAGTCACCGTTAAATAATATTATCAAATTATTCTTCATTAAACAATATTTTAACATGTCAATCAATAAACAAGAAATTAAGAGAAACGGTATTAGTTTGTATTAAAAAATGTGATTCATGAATTTGTCTTTTTATTTTGCCTAGGGACTTGAAATTTTCTTCTTTTTAATATATATAAGGTAAAATACCTTTTTGGTCCCTACTGTTTCGGGTCAGTTTCCAATAGGTCCCTAGGTTTCAAAATTGAACAATCAAGTCCTCACTGTTTAAAAAATACTTCTATTGAGTCCCTCGACCGTTAATTTTTTTAACGGTGCTGACGTGGCACGTTTAAAAAAATAAAATAATATTTTAAAAATTAAATATAATAATAAATTAATAAATTAAAATCAATTTAAAAAAAATATCCTCTCTCTTCTCTCTCCTCTCTCTCCCCTACCTTCTCCCCTTCACATTCTCTCTTCTTCTTCCCACCGCTGAAGCCTCCTCCCCGCCGTCGTCGGAGCCTCCTCCCCGTCGTCACCCGAGTCTCCTCCCAAAATGCCCACTCTTCTTCTTCCAAACCCAACACCCCTCTCTCTCCCTCATACCCCTCAAAATCCCTTCCCCTCTTTTCCCCTTCTCACCTCCGCCACCAAAACGTCGATCTGACCGTAGGCCTTGACCACCTCGTCCACCACCCGCTTGCAGTTGTCGTCGAACCCCAGGTCGACCGCAATGGCCAACGGGTCCTTGGCTGCGGCGGATTTGGCCTTCTTTATCATTTCAACGGTGTCGTTGGCGTCTTTGTCCTCTTGGGCCCTGACGTACGTGAAGGCCACGGTTGCGCCCTCCAAAGCGAAACAGTAACACATTGCCCGCCCAATGCCCGAGTCCCCGCCGGTCACCAGCGCCACCTTCCCCTGCACCGATTTTTTCATTCAAGTTCTAAATTGATCGATTTGATGAGGATTTTGTGAAGAGTGAAGAAAAGTACCTGAAGCTTATTGGCAGGCTTGTAATCTGGGCTAGTGAACTGAGGAGTTGGGTCCATGGGGTGTAATCTGGGCTAGGGATTTCGCGGGGGGGGGGGGGGGGGGGGGGGGGTATGGTGGCGGAGGTGAGAAGGGGAAAAGAGGGGAAGGGATTTTGAGGGGTATAAGGGAGAGAGAGGGGTGTTGGGTTTGGAAGAAGAAGAGTGGGCATTTTGGGAGGAGGCTCGGGTGACGACGGGGAGGAGGCTCCGACGACGGCGGGGAGGAGGCTTCAGCGGTGGGAAGAAGAAGAGAGAATGTGAAGGGGAGAAGGTAGGGGAGAGAGAGGAGAGAGAAGAGAGAGGATATTTTTTTAAAATTGATTTTAATTATTTTAATTAATTAATTTATTATTATATTTAATTTTTAAAATATTATTTTATTTTTTAAAACGTGTCAGCATCCGTTAATGCCACGTCAGTACCGTTAAAAAAATTAACGGTCGAGGGACTCAATAGAAGTATTTTTTAAACAGTGGGGACTTGATTGTTCAATTTTGAAACCTAGGGCCCTATTGGAAACTGACCCGAAACAGTAGGGATAAAAAAGGTATTTTACCCTATATATAATATGATAGTTCTTTGATAATGGAGGTCTTTGAAAACCCTTACATGAACTGGTATTTTATGGTAATGGTTGTGTATAAGAATTTACAAATTTATCCTATGATATATTGACTTAAATTTATAATATTTTTAAGCTCGTTAATTTTTTTTTTTTTTAAAGTAAAATTTTCAAACAGTATAACATATTATTTTATTAACTAATCTTCTCAAAAAAAAAAAAAAAAAAATTATTAACTAAGGTTACTATTAATAGATTTAACCTATTTTCAAATTTTACAAAAAAAAAAAAAAAAAAAAAACCCGAAATGCAGCCTAAACTTCTAGTTTTACCTAAATCTTTTAAATTTTACAAACAAAACCGACATCAACCGTTTAAATTCTTACATATTTTTTAAAATTCTTTCTTATTTCTAAAAATGGTTAAAAAATTTGAAAATTCAAAAACTTGTTAAATACTTATAATAGTTGATTAATGGTTCAAGGAACATTTTTTTTAAGCTCAACAATTATGGAGTAAGAGTCAAAATCACCATAGTTTAGTGGTAATTGGTGAAACAACCGCACTCTTTTGAGACTTGCAAAGTGATTGTGTGGCACTTACTCTCATCCATGAGTAAGTCAGACAACTTGAAGTCGGATTGTAGGTGGCACAAAGTATCTAATATCGTAGCCTTCATCCCCATCTTGTTTATTGGAAAACATTTTTAGCAAGCATGATTAGAGAAAAAATTTTGGGAAGTGTTGGAAAACATTTGAAAAAATATTTGTTGCAGCTGACTCACAAGGGACAACAACAACCTGATAGCGAAGAACTCGTGTAAGAAGGAATGACAACTAGTCTTACCTTCTATAGTACATTTTGAGGCATTTTGCCTTTGACATGCTCGAACATCAAAATCTTTGAAGTGTCATACACTTACAAAAATGCGAGGAAAATTTACAAGCAAACAAAATTAAATACATAGAATGAAAGCATGAGTAAAAAAGGGTCGTTGTGGGCTTGCTGCCACAAATAACACGCCCTAGACTAGCAGACCATGAAAATTTGCATACACTCTTGATGAAGAGGTTAGATGTTCAAATCTATCACCTCAAATGTTGTTGAATTGAAGTGAAAAATCAAGGATCCGTTTGGTAACGTTCTCGTTTCTTGTTTCTTGTTTCTAATTTTATTAAGAAATCTAAGCATTTAATAACTATGTATGTTTCTTGTTTCTCATTTTTTAGAAACACTCCCAAAATTTGTATAGAACTTTTGGGAACAACTAAAACTAGTTTCTCTTTTTTTGTTCTTGTTTCCAATTTTTTCCAAACATAAATAAGAATATAGGTTTATTATTATTGAATGTATATGTGTTAGGGTCATGAAATTCTATTTTTCTTTATTAAAAATGAAGAAACGGAAACCAGAAACGAGAATGTTACCAAACAGGCCCCAAAATTTCAACCTCATGTATTAAAGGAAAAAAAACGTACCAACATAGCCAATATGTGAAGACATTTGAAAGTATTAATTTGATTAACAATCACTTTTGGTTCCTGAACTTTCATGAAAGTAACAATTTAGTCTTTGAACTTTAATAAGTAACAATTTAGTCCCCGTACTTTCAAATTTGTAACAATTTAAGCATTGTCGTAAAAAAATCATCAAAATTAAAAGTTGATTTTAATTATTTAATGATACTTTGTAGCTTATAAACATATTGGGTACCAAATTAGTTTATTAATCTATCTATTTAAGAAATTTCTTTAAATCTTAACATTATTTTTCATGATAGAGACTAAATCTTTAAAAATTTTAAAGTATAGAGCATAAATTGTTACAGATGAAAATTCAAAGACTAAATTATTACAAAATTGAAAGTATAGATACTAAATTCAAGTCATTTAAATTGAAAGTATAGTGACTATATTGTTATAAATTAAAGTTTAGAGACTAAATTATTACTTTCATAAAAGTTCAGGGACCAAAAGTAATTTTTAACCTATTAATTTTCTATAATTAATGAAAATTATGTATTAGTATTAAAATTGTTTCATATTGGAAAAAAGTTTCATATTTGTTACTTTGAATATTGTTAATTTGAAAATGAATATGTTAACTTAAAACTAAATGTTAACTTTCATAGTTGTATCAATTAGGTCCCTGAATTTTTAAAAAAGTTTCTAATAAATCCCTCAACTTTCATTTTTGTTTCTAATAGGTCCATGAACTTTAAAAATGTCTAATAGGTATAAGAATTTTCAATTTTGTGTCTAATAGGTCCCTGATATAATTTATATTTTTAAAAATTAACCAATTTACTATATAAAAAATTAAATTTTATGCCTATTTGAAACTCCAAACTTTCAATTTTGTATCTAGTAGACTTGTAAATTTTAAAAAATGTTGAATAGGTCAATGACTTATTAGACACAAAATTAAAAGTTGAGGGATCTATTAAACACAAAAATGAAAGTTTAAGAATCCATTTGATATTTTTTAAAATTCAGGAACTTATTGGAAACAAAATTGAAAGTTTGAAGACATATTTGAAATTTTTTAAAGTTCCAGAATTAAATTGACACAATCTTAAAGTTTAAGGACTAAAAATGTAATTTAACCTATTTTTAAAAATGATTACCGAAACACGCGCCATTAAAATATGGGTCATCCGCAATGCTCTTCCTTTCCATCGACGGCGATAATTCATCGGGGAAGTTCCAATTGAGCCACCTTACAAAACTCACCCAATCGGAAAATGCCATACCGTCGAATTGCTTCGTTTTCTACTCCAATCCTCTGCTATCAGCCATTTCCGCTAATTCGCTTCACAATTCCTTCTCCGAATGATTCAACTCTGAATGCACGTAATGCCACATTCGAGTTCCCGATCCGATGCAATGGCTGAGAGATGAGTCGTTAATGGAGGCTTTTATATAGTTATTTTGTTGTTCATGCGCTCAGTGCCTTGATTTCAGTACTTAGAACCCGAATTTGGGCTGTTTTATATTTTGCAGCGATCAACGATTTCCAGGTAATTAAGCGCACCGGAGCCATGAATGGATTTAGAGGCTAGGGAGATTAGGGTTGTAAAATGGGAATGAACTTCCGTGGTTAAGATTTGATATCTGTCTTATTTCTGTTCTTGGGATTTCGGAATATGTTGTAGTTATTTTGTTTTTGTTATTTCTTTTGTTAACTGAGAGTGTCCAAGGCAGCCCATATAGTTTCCAGCTGATTTCATTGAACGATCATTCTGGGAAACAACCACGAGACCTTGTATCATTAGACTTTAGGGAATTGCTAGTTATTCAATCAAAATTTGCTCTTTTCTTCTACTGTAGTACCCCATGGTCGATTGCATCGGTTTATACCAGATTTGACATATTGTCATGTTATTCTGTTCATGTATACATTAGAATCTAACATACAAATATTATAATTTAGCATTAGTATGTAAGTTTATCCATGTAATCGAAGCTTTTTAAAGTATATGAACTACATACATCAAAGCTTAGAGATTGAATTTATGATTTAACCTAGAATGTTATATTATATGTGGTTTTTTTTTTTTTTAAATATTTGCGAGTGTCCAAGCTCGCTTTCGCACACCTAGACTAATCTAATGAGACAATTACCAGACCTCATGTAATTTGATTGTTAGGAAACTAAAAATCTCCGATATGTGGCCATCATGGGACTTGAACCTATTTCTCCTAAGTCTCTTTGCTTTCCTCACTGCCCCAATGATCAAGCCAGCTCATGTTGGTTGGTGTATGATGTTGTTGCTACTTCTTGATCGTTAATTTCCCTTAGGCCTTTTATTTTGAAGAAAGCATGTGGTCTCGTGGTTTCTGCTATCTCGTCATCATTTTTGTTATGATTTATAAGATAGCCTTTCATTTTTCTTTAATTTTTCGTTCCGTCATTTTTGTCACAGAATTTTCCCTTTAGATTTATGCTTATATAAGTTTCATCTGACAAGTTTTGGTCTTGTGTCATAGGTGGGAATGACTCTAAGAAAACACACCTAATAATAGGTAAGAATTACTTGTTAAATATATTTATCTTGATGTTACATCACTTGAATTGCTAAAAATATAAAGTGATATACTCTTCAAGTCTTCATGTTTATCTCCAGGTCTTTCTATTGGAGGGGCAGCTGTATTAGGCCTATGTCTAGGATGCTGTGTCTTCTATATTACGCAACGAAAGAAGAAACATGTCCTGAAGTTGAAAAGCAAAGATCTTCCTTCGCCTCCTTCAAGTGCAGGCATTCCGACTCCGACGACGTTTCTTTCTAATAGCATTCCTTCCTATCCTTATTCAAGATCCAATCTCGAGAATGGGAGCTCCTACTTTGGAGCTCAAGTCTTTACCTATGTCGAACTGGAGGAAGCAACTCATAATTTTGACCGTTCAAGGGAGCTTGGAGATGGAGGTTATGGCACTGTTTACTCGGGTAAGGACATAAATTGTATTGCCTGTTTACAAACTGTTCCTTAGAGCTCTAGATTGAATGCCCCATGGTATTGTTACTTAAAATATTTGTTTGATTGTTAATCAGGAACACTTAAGGATGGACGGATAGTTGCAGTAAAGCGCTTATACGAAAATAATTATAAACGCGTCGAGCAGTTCATGAATGAAGTTGAGATTTTATCCAAATTGCAACACCCGAACCTTGTGAAGCTTTATGGTTGCACATCGAGACATAGTCGGGAACTCCTCCTAGTCTATGAATACATTCCCAATGGAACAGTGGCCGACCATCTGCATGGAAAACGAGCAAATTCAGGTTTGCTCAGTTGGTCTGTTCGGCTGAAGATTGCAATAGAGACTGCTAATGCACTGGCTTACCTCCACCGCAAAGATATCATTCATCGTGATGTCAAAACCAATAACATTCTCCTTGACAACAGCTTCAAAGTGAAAGTGGCTGATTTTGGTCTGTCACGGTTATTTCCCATTGATACTACCCATGTTTCAACTGCTCCACAGGGGACACCAGGCTATGTTGATCCTGAATATTATCAATGCTACCATCTTTCTGACAAAAGTGACGTGTATAGCTTTGGAGTGGTTTTGGTTGAGCTTATATCATCACTACAAGCAGTTGACATCAACAGGAACAGAAATGACATCAATTTGTCGAATATGGCTATTGACAGAATTCAAAATCATGCGTTACGTGATTTAGTGGATCCAGATCTTGGGTTTGAGAGGGATTATGCTGTACGATCTATGATAACATCAGTGGCAGAGTTGGCTTTTCGATGTCTTCAACAGGCAAGGGATGTGCGGCCTTCTATGGACGAAGTGCTGGAAGTTCTGAGAGAAATAGAGAATGAAGAACTGGCTGCTCGTAAAGCAGAAGTGTTGGATATAGGGTCAGATAACGTACGGCTTTTAAGGAATGCGTCATCTCTGCTTTCACCAGATTCCGGACCACTGACAGATAAATGGGTTAGAAACTCTATTATTACCTTCAACTTGAAGTTGATTCTTTTTCTTTTCTCTTTGCTTAATCTGAAATTACCATATATTTCTGTGATATAGATGATATGAAGAATGCTGGGGGTTAGTTTTTTTCATTGTTGATTATAAATGGGTTAAAAAATAGTTTCGTCTCTGAACTTTAGTTTGTTATAATTTAGTCCCTATACTTACAATTTTGTAACAATTTAGTCATTGAACTTTAGTTTGTAACAGTTCAGGCCATTTGGAGTGATTTTGAAATGTTTAAAATTACTTTGTCGGGTTCAAAATCATTTCAAAACATGTTTTAATCATTCAAAATCAATTTAATGTTTGGTTTTACACTTTTAAACGTGATCTTCATCCTATCAAGATTGATTTGGAATAAAAAAAAAACATGTTTTGGAGTAATTGTGAACATTTCAAATGTAATAAACTACAAAAACCAAGTAGTAATGTAATAAAAATCAACACTTAATTTTGATGAAATTTTATACCATAGAGATTAAATTGTAGCATACTAAAGTTTAGAGAATAAATGGTTACTTGCATGGAAGTTAAGCATTAAGCAGGTTGCATATTGTCACCACGGAATTAAGTGATATCAATCAATGCATGTACTGATAACCCTAGTTTATTGAGCACGTCCTCCATGATTTAGTTGTATTCTGTGTTTCGATGTCCAAGTTCTTTCCTTTACTCTTTCTTCTTGGTTCATAACATATGTCTGCATAGCTTTAATTATCCAATGACGATAAATCATTAGCGTACTCTTTAAGCTCACTCTTCTTTGAACAGATGAAGGTCTTAAACAGAACAACTTAATGTCATTGTCATCAACATCAGCAACAGTTCTGAGAACTAGAAAGTGGCCACAGCAAGTTTTGCTTATTCTTTGTTACTATTCAAAACAAAGAAGCACAAGGACGAATTCAAGATACTGAAAGGCTGTTTCTGAAGGTAATTAGTTCGTTTTCGTTTTTCATATACCTGTAAATGGTGAGATAGTTTTCTGTTGGTTTTTCTTAGCCTTACACATTCAGATTTTCCCATCAATCAGATGATAGAAAATAGAGATGTAAATGTGATGTTGAGTTAGGTTTGGTATACAGCTTGGAGTTTTGGCCCATATGGATTACAAAACTATTTGAATCAGTATCTTATAAGTTATATGTAGTTCATTAGTGTACTGAACTTTCTCTGTAAATTTTCATCTTAATAAAAGTATTACTTTCAGTAATGAATTTGTTGATCTCATAGTCTATGTAGACCCTATCTAAAAAACCAACTTTTACAAGTTATATAATTTTGGCTATACAAACCCGAGTTCCTATAATCTATTTCTTTGTACAATTCAAACATTAATTACATGAACCCAAACTTTAACTTCAAACTACAGGTCTAATTTTAAGATTTATTGATAGTATGTGACTAGCTTTAGACATTTTGTCCATAAAAATTTTAAAACATTATAGGCTTCGTTTGAAATTTGATTCAAAACGAGAATCATTTTTCGTTTGATTTTAATTTCATTTTACATTGTATTTCGTTAGAATGAAGGAATTCAGTGGAATGACTTACAAGATACACAACGAGAAAATTATTTTAATATGATCAAATCCATCAAATTAGATTTCACATTTTAATAAAAAAAGTTATGGATTTTTTTTTTTTTTTTTTTTTTTTTTTTTTTTTTTTTTTTTTTTTTTTCTGCATAAAGGAATCTGTTTTTGCCATATGATAACTGATAAGCACTAGGATCAATAAAATGTCAATAGCTCAAGTAAAATAAAAACTTTTGGTTCTGTCTCCAAAAAATAAGAATAATAAATAAAATGAAAAAAAAAGCCTCAAAATTTTGGTGTTAAAAGATTACATTCTAGTTAACAATGGTTTACAGTTTAATTAATAAGAATAAGGAGAATGCTTCAGAAAAAAAAATAATTAGAATAAAGAGAAAGTTATTTGAATATGTAAAATTATGATATGAATAAAATGGAGAATTCAATTAAATGATTTGAAAGAATTAGATAAGATCCTAAGAAATCAAATGTTATCCATTCATAAAAGTCAAACTACTTAAAATATAATGATTTGATTAATTTTTGCCAACTAAGATGATCGTTTGACTTACTAGCTAGGCCTATACATTCTAGGAATCTATTTTCTAAAAGTTATTTTTTTCTTTTTTAAGGGTATTTTCTAAAAGTTCATTTTTTTTTTCCAAAATAATTCTAAAAGATCATTTACTTGTCCACGTCTCGATTTCCAATGACCACTAGACAAATATATGAGAGTTTAAATATAAACTTGTTTCTAAAATTATTAATGACAAGTAAATATTAAATATAACATTGAGCAATTTTTTCATGTTTTTCGTTTCTCATTTTTAAGAAGCATTTTTTAAAGGATAATTGTAATGGGTGGCAAAATTAGGGTAAATAATGACAAATTTAACAATTTTTTCAAATATTTGCAAATATGGCAAAAATTTTGAATTAGTTTTTTAAATCCCCGTTTTGCCCTTGAATTGCCCCTTGAATTGCACGCGTGTTTGCTTCTTTCCGATGGCTTGGTTTTCTTTCTCTCCTCTCTTTTTGATTTGATAGGTTTCTATAGTGATAGAAGTTTTCTATCACTGATAGAATCTATCAGGGATAGAAAAACATTCTATCACTGATAGAAAGTTTTTCTATCACTGATAGAAATCGTTCTATCACTGATAGATTCTATCAGTGATAGAAAAACTTTCTATCACTGATAGAAAGTTTTCAAGTTTTTCTATCACCGATAGAAATCGTTCTATCACTGATAGATTCTATCAGTGATAGAAAAACTTTCTATCAGTCTCTGAGAAAGTCGGTGAGGGAAAAATTTCGCAGTGACATCGGACCGATGGAACAGTCGGAGAAAGAGGCGGAAGTCGTCTTCTACGACGTCTTTCCAGTACGTAGACGACCGCGAGGTCCGCCATGGCTCGAGTACCTCGCATGGAGAGAGTCTCCATTCGTTGTAGCGCCGCCATCGAAACGGCGACGGTGGTCCTCTTCACCGTGGGCGGTTTTTGCTTCCACATTTTGCCGAACCAATTCCACCGATTGTCTGACGGCGTACAGACTTCGATCGACGTCGATTTCTGGGAGAGGAGCCTTCGTGGAGGAGTGAGGTTCATTTTAATGGCGGGAGAGGAACCTTCGTCGAAGGTGGAGAGAGTGAAGAGAAGAAGAGAAAGGGCATTTTCGTAAATTTGACATTCAGACTACAACTTTTTTCTATTTTTGCAAATTCTTTTGCGGGCTGCTATATGTGCAAATATTTTGGTCCAAGTTGGTAGATTTGCAACCGGCCCTTTTTTAAACTGTATATAAATTTTGGAAACCTTTTTTCTTTTCCTCCCTAATCACATTTCCAATTTTTCCAAAAATATAAATAAAAGCATAATTTTACCATCATGATTAATTAATATGCATAGTAAATATTAAAAAAATAATACAACGTAGTAATTTGAATATTTACTCTTTTTTTTTTAAAAAAAAATATATTTTTCGTGTATGTACGTAAATTTCTTATTTAAATTTCAGATAAAAAAAATAACAAAAAAAATAAAAAATAAAAAATAAAAAATAAAAAATATTTATATTTATTTTTCCGAAAAATCTAAAAAAAAAAAGGAATAATTATCATATCAACAATTATCATATTAATATTTTAAATGTCAATGCAAATAAAAATGTGAAGATGTCAACTTTATAGAAATGTCAATTAGTGATGGATCTAGGATTTTATGTTAGGGTACAAATTCATATAAATGTAACCTTGGATGCGTTGATTCAATGTTCAAATTACCTTATATTTGGAGTTTAATTGGGTCTAAAGTTTAGGGTATAATTGATTTTTCTTTCTAATTTTTTTAAAAAGAAAATTATAAACTCATTTCAAATTCTTTCTAGGTTAAAATACCATTTTGGCTCGTACTTTTGAACTTATACTATTTTATTCTCAATACTTCCAAATGTCCAAATATAATCCTTATGCTTTCTATAATCTTAAAATTAGTTTATGTTGTTAGTCTATGGTTAACTTTTTTTTTTTTTTTTTTTTTTTTTTTTTTTTTTTTTTGTGAATAAACTCAAAATAAATTTAGTCTCTATTAGACTTCACTTTATAAATTATGAAAACATATTAACATGGTGTTTTTCCTCGAGTGAAAATGATGATTATTAGTTAATCAAGTTTTATGAGAAGTAACTACAAATTAATAATGAGGATCAATATGAAGAAGGAAGATTTATTGAAAATACATAGGTTAAATTATATTTAAAAAAAAAAAGAAAATACATAGGCTAAATTTGAATATATAAAAGCACATGAACTAAAATGGGATGAGTCACAAAGTACAAAGACCAACCCAAAATAGAATTTTTAACCTTCTTTTTATTTCATAGATGAATTTAAATTCATTAAAGAAAATGAAAATTTTGTTTATTAAAGAAAATAAGGGTGATGTTATGGGTGAATTTGGATCTAATTCTAAGAAAGTCAGAATGATAAAAGCCCCCGAGTAGAAACAAGTCCAAGAAGCCCATCAGGTCCGAATCAATCTCTAGGGCTATTTCCTCTCCGGAAGGGGAAACCCTAATTCAACTTATAGAAGAGGCCAACCCAAGGTAGGGGGATTCAAGGTGAGGAATTGATTCTTTCTTTTAGTCTTTTTCTCCATCGTTAATTGGCTTGCTTCACTCATGATCTCCAAACTAAGCATTGAAGCTGGTGTAGCAAGCACCACACCGGTGCACATTTTCCCTTATTTTGCAGGCCACGTCATTCCCTTCAAATAATTTGGCGCTGTCTGTGGGGATCAAGTTAATTAATATCGCTTGGAGAATCAAGTAAGTAAGATCGTGAACTTAATCTCTCTATGCGAGCAAACACTGGGGCATAAATGATAAACACATTTACAACATATTTACGAAATTAATTCAATCGCTTTTCATTTGAACAATCCTGATGTGAAGAACTCCAAAAACCATGCTTTTAATCATAGCAAAATAGAAAATCACACCTAACAAAGTTCACAATTTGCCAACTAAATCAAGCATAGAAAAATAGAGAAGACACAAATATTTATAGTGGTTCAACCAATGAGGTCTACATCCACTGTGCAAGGCGAGATCAATCTTTTATTAATTTCAATCCAAGAACAAGATACAATCGAAAAAGAGAGAAACTTCAAGCAACAAATCTCTCACAGCCCAATCAAAATATACAGAAGAACCACTCTCACAAAGAGAAAATTTCTCTCTTAAACAATACCCACAAGCCACTTGCTTCAAAAGAAAGAACACTGTTCTTTTGCATACATAAAAAACTGTCGCTCCCTTTCTGTTTCTGTACCACGAAAGAGAAGACTAGCAAACACGATTCTCCACTCTCGGTAAAAAACCATAACACAGGTTAATGATGGGCTGAATTAAATGTGGACTAACTTTTGGGCTTTGTACATAATAAAAACAAAAGCCCAATATTAACTTTTAATGGATATGGCTTGAGTCATCACATTAGTCAACAAATCACCCTCTTGAATCAAGTATATTCTCAGATAAAGAAACAAAACACAATCTTGAACTCACCTTGCACCTTAAGCATCAACAAGCAACATTAGCCGATACCTACTTGAAGTAGGTCACAGAAGAATTTAAACTTCACTCCTGACAAAGACTTTGTAAACATATCAGCAAGATGATTTTCAGATGCAATCTTCTCTAGCTTCACTGTTTTCTTGTTTACTTCATCTCTCAAGAAATGAAACTTCACATCTACATGTTTGGTTCGATCATGGTATAAAGGATTTTTCGAAAGTGCAAGAGCACTTTGACAATCACAATGTATGATAGGTTCTGCTAAATCTCCCAATTGAAGGGATAAAAATCCTTGTGCAGCGGAAACTTATTAGAACCTTAACTCCGTTTTAATTTAGATTAAAATACCAATACGTTGGAATAAACATACACAACAGTAAACGAGATTTAAACTACTGTACAACAATTATAAAGCATGCGAAAATCAAAGGATAAACTCCTAGATCTAATCTAAGAAGGATCCTATTGATCCAAGGTCAAGAACACAATACCTTTGTAGTGATTCTTGACTCGTTTCGCCAAATCTCCTTGGTTTTCCACCCAAAACAGCAGCAAAAGATCTTGATCTTGCTGGAAATTCGTCACGAACACCACCACGCCAGTTACACTGATATTCTCTTGAAGGAAAATGCATCAAGAGCTTGTGGGAGCGTGATCTCTAAGGGAATGGAAAGAATTCTTCTCTGTATTCTTTGAGAGAATAATTGCAGAGAGTTCTGGAATTGTGTGAGAGAGAGAGAGTGAATGAGAGAGGAGAGCACAACTGAATAATAGAGTTACGGTAAAATTGGCCAACTCCCTCCTAAAAAGCCTCTCATTCACGCAACCTTGAGGAAAGATAGGAAGACACGTTCCCATCAGTTACTCTAACTGATGGGAAAAATAATTAATTAATAATATTAATTAATCCTTTAATTAAATTAACTCTTAATTTAATTTAATGTGATTTGCATAAACATATTTATGCAAAACTTCCATTTAACCTAACCTATAGTTTTAATAAAACTTAATTAAATCAAAATTTAATTTAATTTAATTAAAACAGAAATATTAATTAATTCACTAATTAACTAATATTATAATTAAATATCATATATTCAATTATATTTCTCTCACATAAACTATAGAATTAATATACATCATATGTGCATTAATTATAACCTATAGTTATTAATATGAATCAAATTCATATTTTAATTTAATATTCAAACCCTTTCGAATATTCAATTCATCCTTAGAAATTTACCTCAACGCCCTTATAGAGCTACCGATGGGACTTAATGGACCTACAAATTAGAAGCTCCAACGATATGAGATTTATTGGCTAAACTCATTAACCAAGTTAATCAATATTCGTTAACTGTGGTTTACTCCACTATAGAACCACAACTACACTCTTCTCACTGCAGATATATTTCTATGTCCACGGATATCGACCATCAACAGAAAGTTAGCCCTTCACGTGTGTTCGCACCCCAGCTAGGTCAAATTACCGTTTTACCCCTGGGCTACCTCTTGATCCTTAAGTACCAGTGCTCCTCTAATGAACAACTTGTTTGAGGTCCAACCAACAAACAGAAGTCTCTCTCGTGCTATAGAGAGGGTAGGACCCATTGTTCAAGATCCGGAGACACCACTTAAGGGAACACACCTCTACTTACCCTAAAGTTGGAAAAAAGTGAATTCCATCTTGTGAGACTATGTTCCCAGCTCCCCACTCGGTCTTGTCCCCAAAATGGTAAGCTTATTGAGTCGGCAAACAGGCCACTCTCACCCGTACAAATCAAAGGACAATCCCTCATGGACAGGAGTCCATAATCCACTCAGGATTAAGGCCAAGTTGCCTAGGTCATCCTAGTGAAATAGAAATCGAGCTAACTAACGGTGTTTCAGTTAGTGGTTAACAATTTTGCGGTTCGGTCTTTGTGCAAACTCATTGCACAGGATACCCCCACTCGCATATCAACTACATGAACGCGTTGGATCAATACGTTTGTATCAATATACAAAGCGAGTTGTATCCATAGTGTCACAAGGATAAGGTACCCGACCTTATCCCTATACTACAGACCCTTTAGGCTAAAACTTGAACATTGATCCCCGTATGTCCCTACATACTAGTTCAAGCCTCATTCTATTAGCCTTGGATGTTTAGTTTATTGGATTGAGGTTAATAAGACAAGATATAATACAAACATGAATAATACATCACTTTTATTAATGTTCGGTCAAATGTACATTTACTATCTACGAGTTTTAGAGCATAAAGCCCAACACCAACATGTCTGAAATCAACCCTTTCAACCAAATTGCTTCCTTAACTGACTCAGATAATGCTATATACTCTAACTCAGTTGTAGATAAAGCCACTATAGATTGAAGCGAAGATCTCCAATTAACTGTATTACCAAACAATTTAAACACAAAACCAGATGTATATCTTCTTTTATCTAAATCAGAGGCAAAATCAGCATCAACAGAACCTTCTAAACACTGAACGTCAGAATCACCAACTGTGTAAATTTAACCATAGTTCTTAGAACCATTTACATATCTAATAACCCATTTTACAGCTTCCCAATGACGTTTTCTTGGACAACTCATAAAACGGCTAATAACACTCATTGCATAGGCTAAATCTGGACGAGTACATGTCATTCCATACATTAAACAACCCACTGCATTTGAGTAAGGTACCTTTGCCATACTTGCAATTTCTGTGTCTGTCTTTGGAGACTGAAGCTTTGACATTTTGAAATGAGAGGCCAAAGGGACAACAACTGCCTTTGCAACATCAAGATGAAACCTCTTAACCACACTGTCAAGGTAACCCTGTTGTGTAATTATGAGTCTTCCAGCAGCTCTGTCTCTGATAATTTCCATGCCTAGAATCTTTCTAGCTGGACCTAAATCTTTCATACCAAATTTTCTGCATTACTGCGCTTTAAAGTCAACAATTTCAAAATATACATGGAAGATATAAGCATATCATCCACATACAATAACAAAAACACAGACACATCTTTTGAAACATGTTTAACATAAACACAACTGTCATAATCACTTCTATTAAAACCACACTTAATAATAAAAGTATCAAACCTTTTATACCATTGCCTTGGAGATTGTTTAAGTCCATAAAGTGACTTTTTCAATCTACAAACCAAATGTTCTTTTCCATTTTCAACGAAACCAAGAGGTTGAGACATGTAAATTTCTTCCTCTAGCTCTCCATGCAAAAACACTATTGCCACATTGATAGCGGGCAAAAATGTCGATATTTTAGTTCTAAATTATTAAGCTTTTGAGCGCTTTAATTGTGTTTTTATTGAGAAATTCTAATATAATTCATTATTTTGTCCTAAGGAGCATTTTATGGATTTTTGGTGGAAAAAGGCCCAAAAAATGAGCATTCCAAGCCAAATAGCCAACTATGGGTCAAAGGGGGAGCCCAAGAGTCAACCATGCAAGAGAAGATCTAGAAAGAATTGAAGTTGGCCCAAATTTCAAGCCCAAATCCGCGCCTGATTGTTCTGCAGGAAACCGCGCAGCGTCGAGACGTTATGGGGATAGCGTCGCGACGTTGTCCCATTTCTTGGCGGACAAGTTGATGACGTCACAGCATCGCGACACTGTGCCCATAGCGTCGCGAAGCTGTCCCTATTTCGGGCCTATATAAGGACCCCCTTGGTGTCTATTTTCATCATCAATCATTTCACCACCATTCCTTTCCCTCCTTTCCTTTGCTCTCCTTGAGCATTCTCTCAAGGCTTTTTAGCCTTTTGAGAGTTTAGAGTGGGAAATTTTGTGGGGAGCTTAGAGTGAGCATTCTAGGAGGCTCTGGACGTGAACGAGGGACTCCAAGCGCTAGCAGTGGGGTTCTCGAGAGTCATTTCCTTTCCTCTTATTTTGCTCCTAATTATGTTTTCTATTGTATATTTTGTGGATATTATAGTTATGTATAGCTAAACCCCCACTTTGGGGTCTTGAAATGAAAATACACAGTTAAATGTTATTATAATAGCCTATCTCTTGCCCTCTTTTACTAATTATTTGTATGGATGCTCGTAATACTGTATGCAATCTGGCCAGTTATATATTGATCCGATTCTTAATGGAAACTCGAAGGAGAGAAATTAGGATAGATCGTAATCCATGCAACTAGTTTAATTGCCCGTTGTGACAACAAGATTAGTTAATTAAACTTAGACTTCGATAATGAATCAGGGCGTAATAATTAACGAATTTTAGTGGCGCTAAGGACACTTAGGTTGTTAAAATGTATTAATTATAATTAGGGGAAACCGACAAGAGATCCTATGTGATTAACAAAGATTTTAGGATTATAGTTAGTTGGGCAATGAGATAGGATAATTGTAATAATTATTTAGCTATTAATTGATTTTCAAGACCCCGCTTCTCACTCAAAACTCTTTCTCCTTTTTTTTTTTTTATATATTTCCTTGATTGATCAATTTTAAATCTTTAATTGTTTAAAATGTTTAAATTTATTTTGCATCAAGATTTGGTCCCTAAATATTATTTCGCCCCAGTACCTTTGGTGTTAAAGAATTAATTACTTTGCTTATTATCGCTTCACCTCCCTGTGGATTCGATACTCGGAATATTTCCGTTTTATATTACTTGCGGCCCGTGCACTTGCGGAATTGTTCGACAACACACATCCATTTGCTCCAATTCAGGATTAAAATGAGCAATTAAAGACAACAAAACACGAATGGAAGAATGTCTTACAACAGGAGAATAAACCTCATTAAAGTCAATCCCATATTCTTGAGTAAAACCTCTTGCTACCAACCTAAATTTAAATCTAGGTTTGTCTTCACCACTGATACTAGGTTTTACTTTAAACAACCATTTGCAATCAACAAGCTTATGATCTGGCGGTTTTTCTGAAAGCACCCAAGTCTCATTTTTCATCAATGAGGTCATTTCTTCATTCATAGCAATTAACCACATATCACTTTCTTTCGACTGCATTGCTTCATCAAAATTTGCAGGTTCATGACTTAACAAGATTTCATCATAGTTTAAGGCATAAGCTGTTTCTTTTCCCTGTTCTACTGCATAAATTGCTTCATCATATCTTGTTGGCGGTCTAACAACTCTTCTCTGTCTATCTCTAGCTAACTGATAATCTGACAAGCGAGATTCTGATTGATCATTTTCAGTACCTACGGACTCAGGTTGTTCCTCTAACGACTCACCAGTTAACTGATCATCAACCCTTGCAGCTTCATTATTAGAAACAGATTGCTCATCTGAAGATCCGACAGTGTGTGTGTTTTCTAACTCAATCTCAAAAGAGTTTGAAGACACATTATCAACAGATTTCTTAAAACTCACACTACCTGATAGCTCCCAAGGCATGTCAAATTCATCGAATTTTACATCTCTACTAATAATACATCGTCCCTCACCTGGTTGAAGAAGTCATAGCTTATAATCCTTCACCTCAGATGGATAACCAAGAAAGATGCACTTCCTTGCACGTGGCTCTAGATTGTCTTGTTTAATATGTGCATATGCAGCACATTCGAATACCTTCAAATGACTAAGATTGGGAGGCTTTCTTGACCAAACTTCTTGAGGAGTTTTCATATCCAAGGCAACTGAAGGACTTCTATTTATGAGATACGCGGCTGTCGAAACTGCTTCACCCCAAAACATCTTAGGAAGCTTTGCATTTGCTAGAATACATCTCACCCTCTCAAGTAAAGTCCTATTGAACCGTTCTGCAAGACCGTTCTGTTGTGGTGTGTAAGGAACTGTGTGATGCCTCTTAATTCCAACTTTTTTACACAAAGTTACAAAGCTGTCATTCAAATACTCCGGACCATTATCTGTTCTCAAAACCTTAATTTCCTTCTAGTTTGATTTTTAACAAGGACTTTCCAATCTCTAAAGGTTGCAAATGCATCACTCTTGTTTTTCAAAGTAAACACCCACAATTTCCTTGAGAAATCATCAACAATACTCATAAAGTATTTTGCTCCTCCAAGTGTTGAAACCCTTGCTGATCCCTACAAATCTGAATGAACATAATCTAAAATCCCTTTGGATAACTCAGTGCTCTTAGAAAATTTCACCCTGGTTGACTTTCCAAGAGTACAATGTTCACAGAAAGGTATTTTTGAAGGCTTGAACTTACCAAACAAACCTTGTTTGTGCAATTCATTTAAGCCTCTTTGAGAGACATGGGCTAATCTATTGTGCCAAAGGACAGTTTCTTTATCACCTTGTCCTAAAACAACATTTGCACAATTAGCTACAGTTGAGGTTCCATTCAAAACATACAAACCATTTCTAAGGTTTGTCAGGACAAGTGGAGACAAAACAATCAACCACCACTTGTTTTAGTTGCCCTGCATGAGGAAAAAAGAAAGCAATGGGCCTGGCCCATTAGGTTTCCTTATTTAAGTTATATATATGTATGTGGTATTTGGACGGAGGAAAAGTGTTTTTCGGCAGAGAGCAAATTGTTTTGTGGCGGCTGAATGCAGTGACCGTGAGGGTGGTCTTTCGGTTGAAGCTCTCTATGCGGCAGTAAGGTGTTATGAGAGAAAAGAGTATTTCTCTTGTGTTGGGTTGAGGGTTTTTGTTTCTTTGTTGATCCCAAGCTATCGGGTTGTGATACTTGGAAGTCAATAGCTTTTGTTGGGCTATTGAAGGTTGGTTTGTAGCGTTATTGAAGGCTTCCTGTAATTTCCCAAATACTAGTAGAACCTGCAGTTGCAGAAGACTGGACGTAGTCCCGAGTTTGGGGCGAACCAGTATATTTTTCGGTGTCGTTTTTTTTCCCTATCTCTCTTATTATTTTCGTGACTATTATTTTTGGCTTGTGTTGGCTTAACATGTGGAAGGGGAGATAGTTATAATATTATTGATTGTCGTCATAATATTATTGTTATTGGTATTCCGCATTTTCTCCCAACAATTGGTATCAGAGCTTTTGGTTCAGGAGTCATGGGTTTTATAGAGCCAAAAAGTTTCGATGGAGTCATGAAGTTCGATGGGAAAAATTTTGGATATTGGAAGATGCAAGTCAAGGATTATTTAACTTGCAAGAAAGTGCATAAGGCATTGAAGGAGAGACCGAAAGATATGAAGGACGAAGATTGGGAAGCTCTAGATGAAGAGGCAGTTGCAACCATTAGGATGTGTTTGTCGATGGATGTGGCAAGTCTTGTAGCCCATGAGACAACTGCAGTCAAGTTGATGGAATCGCTTACAAACAGGTATGAAAAACCCTCTGCAAATAATAAGGTCTACCTAGTTAAGAAGTTTTTCAACATGCAAATGTCTGAGGATGCTTCTGTGAATTCCTATATTAATGAGGTTACCACTTTGATTAATCAGTTAAAATCTGTTAAGATAGAATTTTCTGATGAGGTGAATGCTATTCAGTTATTAACGTCTTTACCTGATAGTTGGGAAACGATGAAGACAGCAGTGTCTAATTCGACTGGAAATAACACTTTAAAATTTTCAGAAGTTTGTGATTTAGCCATAGCTGAGGAAATTCGTAGGCAGGGTAGTAATAAAGAGTCTACTGTAGGGTCAGCTTTGGTTATGACTAAAGGTAAAGATAAAGTTGATGAAGATAATGAACCGAGTAGCAGTAGGAAAAAGTGGAAATATAGGAATGAGGTAGAATGTTATTACTGCCATAAGAAAGGTCACTTCAAGTATCAGTGTAGGAAACTTAAAGAGGATCAGAAAAGAAAACCAGAGGCAAATATAGTGGAAGAGGTTGTCTTAGCTTGTGTTGAGAGTGACACAAAGTATAGTAACCACTTATCAGATTGGATATTAGACAGTGCAGCTTCTGTTCACATAGCTTCAGATAGGAGTTTGTTCACATCATTCACAGGAGGGCATCATGGCCTTGTGAGGATGGGGAATGGTAGAACCTCCAAAACTAGAGGGATTGGAGATGTTAGTCTGAAGACAGAATGTGGAGGTAAATTGGTACTGCGAGATGTCAGGTACGTGCCTAATATCAAGATGAATCTTATTTCTATTGGTAAATTGGCAGATGATGGTTACAGGTGTGAGTTTGGCAGTCGCCAGTGTAAACTCAAGTTCGGATCCCAGGTAGTGGCAGTTGGTCACAGGAAATCTACACTGTACAGATGTCAGTTGAATGTTGCCAAAGGTTCAGAGAAACAGTGGATGCCGGTTAAAGCTGCAGATGGTAGTTGTAGAGGTACAGTTGAGCCAGCAACAAGGATAGCCAAGTTCGATAAGTTCGATCAAGATCCTTCAGTTCAGAAACAATTGGGAAGTCTAGGAGAGAAAGTTGATGGCTATCGTGAATCCCCAGTTGTCAGACGGTCGAATGAATTGAAGAAGTTGCTTAGGCGAGTTGAGGCATCAAAGTGGAAGGCCAGAGCAGTTGCTAAGGTCAAAGGTCAGGTCTCTAGCTTGGTAACAGGTTTGAATAGAGGACTCAAGCCATTCTCAGAGTGTATCTTCTTCAGGAACAGTTGTTCGGGTTGGAAGAAGATGACAGGTGATACCACTTAGCTGAAGTGGGAATACGTGTCTGTCTTTTTTCGTCTGGAAGACAGGTCCACGTAGCTAGCCCATACCTCGGGGCGAGCACAGATGAGCTACAGTTATACTCTGATAGTTGCCTTTTTCGTGAGTTTGTTGTTTTTTAGGTATTTTGAGCCTTGGAGTTTACCAAGAAGATCAGAGATAACAGTTGTAGTGGGAGTAGATCCTTGGAGTTTACCAAGATGTTTAGAGTTTTGTTGCAGTGGGAGACGAGATCGTTGTTTTGTCTCCAAGTGGGAAATTGTCAGGACAAGTGGAGACAAAACAATCCACCACCACTTGTTTTAGTTGTCGTGCATGAGGAAAAAAGAAAGCAATGGGCCTGGCCCATTAGGTTTCCTTATTTAAGTTATATATATGTATGTGGTATTTGGACGGAGGAAAAGTGTTTTTCGACAGAGAGCAAATTGTTTTGTGGCGGCTGAATGCAGTGACCGTGAGGGTGGTCTTTCGGCTGAAGCTCTCTATGCGGCAGTAAGGTGTTATGAGAGAAAAGAGTATTTCTCTTGTGTTGGGTTGAGGGTTTTTGTTTCTTTGTTGATCCCAAGCTATCGGGTTGTGATACTTGGAAGTCAATAGCTTTTGTTGGGCTATTGAAGGTTGGTTTGTAGCGTTATTGAAGGCTTCCTGTAATTTCCCAAATACTAGTAGAACCTGTAGTTGCAGAAGACTGGACGTAGTCCCGAGTTTGGGGCGAACCAGTATATTTTTCGGTGTCGTTTTTTTTTCCCTATCTCTTTTATTATTTTCGTGACTATTATTTTTGGCTTGTGTTGGCTTAACCTGTGGAAGGGGAGATAGTTATAATATTATTGATTGTCGTCATAATATTATTGTTATTGGTATTCCGCATTTTCTCCCAACAAGGTTACCTTTCATTTCAAGAAGTGAACCTTTATAAATTCGAAGAACACCTCCCTCTAACTTGCAACTGAAACCTCTTTTATCAAGTTGTCCAAGAGAAACTAAATTTCTCTTTAAATCTGGAACAAACCGAACATCAAACAAGACCTTCTCCATTCCACCATAAAGTTTCAACCTGATATATCCTATACCCTTCACAAGACAATGCTGATCATTGCCCATCAAAACCTTGTTACCTTCAAGTTCCTCAAAATCTTGAAAGTAATGTCTATGAGGTGTCATATGATAGGAACATCCAGAATCAAGTATCCATTGATTATCAACTGCAATCTCAGACACAGTTAACACTCCTGCTGACTCATATTCTTCATGCACATTTGCAACAGTTTGTTCATCATTTTTCTCCTCTTTCTTGTTCTTGTTTTTTTAACTGAAAACAATTTTTAATCAAATGCCCTTCTTTATGGCAATAATAACATTTTCTCTTCTCTTTACCTCTAGGTTTGGATCTATGCTTAGTGTTCTTCACTTGTGATTTTCCTTTAGATTATGATCTCCCTCTAATCACTAAGGCTTCAACATCCATTTTCTCAGACATGATTTCAAAATCTTTGGATCTCAAGGCATTTAAAACAATGACTAAAGTTAACGAGTCTTTGCCATATTTTATTGTAGCCTTAACTTCCTTATAGCTTTCAGGTAATGAATTTAGGAGAATAACAGCTTGATTTTCATCATCTAACTTCTCCCCTGTATTTGCCAGATCTACACATATCTTGCTGAAATCATCTAAATTATCTTCTAAGGATTTTGATGGTTACATCTTAAATCCAAAAAAGATTTACTTAAATAAAGTGAATCCAACTTAGTCCACAATTCCTCTGGTTTTTCAATATCATTAACCTGTCGAAGCACATTATCAGATAAATGAAGAATCATTGTGTTATATGTTATTTCCTCCATTTCAGCTTTCTTTCTTTGGTCATATCTACAGGCCAAGTTTCTGGTTTATCAAAAATTTTACCCACTTCCTGTTGAACTAAAAGAGCTTTCAGCTTCTTTCTCCAAAGGCTAAAATACCCTTTTCCATCAATCTCACTGATTTTTTTTTTCAGCCCAAACACAATTTCAGATACACCCAACAAATAACACAACCCGACCAAATAGAAATTTCCAGATTAAATATCAAACTGATGAAAACAATACACTTACAGATTCACGGAGAATCAAGAGACCGCTGCTGCCACTGCTTTAATCACCACAACTCTGATACCATTTGATGTGAAGAACTCCAAAAACCATGCTTTTAATCACAGCAAAATAGAAAATCACACCTAACAAAGTTCACAATTTGCCAACTAAATCAAACATAGAAAAATAGAGAAGACACAAATATTTATAGTGGTTTGACCAATGAGGTCTACATCCACTGTGCAAGGCGAGATCAATCTTTTATGAACTTCAATCCAAGAACAAGATACAATCGAAAAAGAGAGAAACTTCAAGCAACAAATCTCTCACAGTCTAATCAAAATATACAGAAGAACCACTCTCACAAAGAGAAAATTTATCTCTTAAACAATACCCACAAGCCACTTGCTTCAAAAGAAAGAACATTGTTCTTTTGCATACATCAAAAACTGTCTCTCCCTTTCTATTTCTGTACCACGAAGGAGAAGACCAGCAACCACGATTCTCCACTCTCGGTAAAAAACCATAACATAGGTTAATGATGGGCTGAATTAAATGTGGACTAACTTTTGGGCTTTGTACATAATAAAAAGGGGCAGTTGCATAGATGACAAATTGAACCAAATTAATAGCAAATATAGCACAGTTGCAAACTAATTGCAAATATAGCAAAATTAATTATACAAGAACAAAAAACTGTTGTCAGATTCTATCCGTGTCTATCATTGATAGACTCTGATTATTCAAAGTATATCAGTGTCTATCGCTGATAGACTTCGATTAATCAAAATCTATCAGTGACTATCACTGATAGACTTTTATTAATCAGAGCCTATCATTGATAGTCACTGATAGATTTTGATTAACCAAAGTTTATCAGCGATAGACACTGATAGACTCTGAATAATCGGAGTCTATCAGTAGACTGATAGATTCTGATTAATCAGAATCTATCGCTGATAAACTCTGATAATCGAAGTCTATCAGATGAGATAGATTTTGCTATATTTGCAATTTTTTTAACACTATATTTGCTATTAATTTGGTCTAATTTGCCACCCACTGCAATTTTCCTAATAAAAGCAAAAGCCCAATATTAACTTTTAATGGATATGGCTTGAGTCATCACATTAGTCAACAAATCCGAAAGATGTTGTTTTTGGGTACGTATTCTTCTGTTCTCTACTGCCTTTTTTTTTTTTTTTTGGATATCCATGAATACTTGTTTGCCATTCGTTCTTGAAGGAATTGTGTATTTGTGCTATCCATGAATAAACCGTATTATTACTAACTTTTATATAACACATATTTAAAAAAGTATTTCGTTGTTTGTTTCCCGTCTTGCTTTGGCGTGAATTTGGTTGGTTTGATTTGGATTTAGATTTGATTTGCTCTCTAATTTAGAATTTCAATTAGATATTTGAGGATATCTTTATCAACTGATAATTCATATTTTAGATTGAAGTTGTCTGATTTGACTTGAATGGTATATTTGATGTATCTGCTATATACTTTTAGAATCACGGTTACATATTAAAAAAAAAAAAAGGATATTTGTGTCAATTGATAATTCATACTTAATCGATTAAAAAAAATCTTTTGACCATTTATTCAATAATATAAATAGATCGGTTGGTTATATTTCAAACCACACATTTATATTTGTTCAGTCCTGCCTTGTAAAATTACTAGGACCGAGTTAAGAGTCGAAATTAAGTCGACTATATAAAAAAATTTAGTTATTTACTCATATAAAAATTGTTCTATAGGTCTTTTAAGCACCTTCATCTTCTCTTCTAAAAAGAAAAAGCACCTTCATCTTCTTTATTCTCAAAAAAAAAAAAAAAAAAAAAAACCTTCATCTTCATAAAATGTCGACTATAAACAAGGGAGGATCCACGTGGGGCCCGACATTTTAGTTTTTATATATACGTATATACTATGTTAGATTTATTGCCAAAGGTAGAAGCTTGGTTTAGTGGTTGTGGGGCACGCACGTAGATTGCTTTTGCCAAATTCCAGCATTCAAATTCCTGTCAATGCAATTGAAGCATTTAATTTTACTTTTTTGCTCCAACGTGCTATTGATTTTATTTCTTTTTTTTTTTTTTCTTTATATATAATATGACATAAGCTATTCAATTTAATTTTTTTCTTTATATACTACTATTTTAATTTTCAAGTTTTAATAATTTTCAATATATACATTTATATATTATTTTAACTTTTTATTTGTATTATATATTATTTTATAGATTAGAACTTTTACATACATTTTAAAATTACTTTAGAAAAATTAACTGCATCAATTAAACTTAGAAAATCTTATATATTTCAAGTTTCATTCTTTGCTTGAATTTTTATTTCGATGTTTCCAAATGATTAATTTTGTAATTAATATTATATAAAATATCAAAACATTTAAAATTATATTTATATGAAAGTTAAATTACAAAGTTTAGTCAATGAAGTTTAAAATTTATCTCTATTAGGTCTTTAAACTTTCAATTCTATGTCTAATTAAGTCATTGAACTTTAAAATAATGTCTAATAGATCTATGAACTTTCAATTTTGTATCTAATAGGTCGTATATATTAAAAAAAGTTAATTTTATTATTACATTTAACATAAAATTTAACTTGGTATCATTTTTTTTTTTGAGTACATCGACATTTGGGGGTGGGGGGATTTAACTTGGTATCTAATTAAACCTTAAACATTCAATTTTGTAACTAAAAAATACATTAATTTTTTTTTTAAAAAAATTGAATAGGTTACTTATTAGACAAAAGATCAAATTCTCAAAGATAATATTTGATTTTTAAAAAACTTGAGTATGTCAAAAACCTATTGGATCAATATTAGATAAAACTTAAGAACTTATTAGACATTTTTTTATGTTCAAGAACCTATATAGACAAAAATCTAAAATTCCATGGACTAAACTTATAATTTAATCTAATGTGAACTCGTGCCTCCCTTACATCAAGTCTTGGATCCGCCACTGACTATAAATATTACAAAGTTTTTATTTATTTATTTTTAATTTTGAGTTCAACGATATGGAGTGAGAAATTCAAGTTGGTTGAAGATAGCTCATATTAGCTAAACTAAAGTCTTTACCGTTTCATATGCTTAACACTTTGGGTACATTCTCTACCTACTCCCATTTATTAAATATCTATTTGTTATTACACAATTCGTAATTACGAATTCTGATACATTTTTACCTTATGTGTTTCTATTGATTTATTAAATATTCATAATTTGCAAGCTACTCATATTTTCAATCAATGGTTAGTCTTTTTCCCATATCTACATAATGTTATCTACTAATGTTATTTCACGAAGGGACATGACATGCATAAAGTTCGAGTAGTTGAGCCAACACAATGTCCTTGGAAGAGTGGAAAAACCTATACTCTCCAAGGCACTCGACAGAAAAAATGTCCTTGGTGGAGTGAGGCTATCCATATGGTCCACTACCCCAAGGCAATCGACAGATAAAATGTCCTTGGAAGAGTGGAAAAACCTATACTCTCCAAGGCACTCGACAGACAAAATGCCATTGGTGAGGTGGGGCCATCCATATGGTCCACTACCCCAAGGCAATTGATAGATAAGATGTCCTTGGAAGAATGGAAAAACCTATACTTTCCAAGGCCTTGACATGCAAAATGTCCTTGGTGGAGTGGGGCCATCCATATGGTCCACTAACCCAAGGCAATCGATAGATAAAATGTCCTTGGAAGAGTGGGAAAACCTATAAATGTCCATGGTGGAGTGTGGCCATCCATATGGTCCACTAGCCCAAGGCAATCGACAAATAAAATGTCCTTGGAAGAGTGGAAAAACCTATACTCTCCAAGGCACTCGACAGGCGAAATGTCCTTGGTGGAGTGGGGCCATCCATATGGTCGCCATCCATATGGTCCACTACCCCAAGGCAATCAACAAATAAAATGTCCTTGGAAGAGTGGAAAAACCTATACTCTCCACGACACTCGACAGACAAAATGTTATTGGTGAGGTGGGGCCATCCATATGTTGGGGTATATGTCCTAGAACTCAAGTTTTGTTATCTTTTATAAATAAAGATGTTATTCAGTGAAATTATTTATTTTTATTTCAAAGATCCAATAGAAACATCCATGGTTATAAAATGAGATACTTGAACTATATCTTGGTTATAGATAGGGGTCAAGTTCAAGTATGTAACCTAAAACGTCTATAGTAAAATAAATAAGGTTGGGTACCTTGTTTTGGTAACACTATGGATGCGACCTACTTTGCAAATGAGGCAAATGACGTGATCCTGGTTTGTTCATGTAAAGACATGAAAGTAGGGGCATCCTGTGCAAAAGATGTTTACACAAGACGAGACCAAGAAATAAGTCACTCTTACTTTATAACGTCGTTTACTGTAAAGACTGATTTTTTCATACGATGACCTAGGTGACTCGATCTTAATCCTGAGCTTACTATGAACTCCTGTGTGTTTATGGTTGTCCTTTGATCTGCATGGGTGAGTATGGTTCAAAAGCACCATTCAATAAACCTACCATTTTGGGGGCAACAATAGATGAATAGCTGGGGACATAGTAATGCAAGACGGAATTCACTCCTACCTGATTTTTTGGATAGTAGAAAGGTTCTTCCCTTAAGTGCTGAATCCAAGGCTTGAACAAGGGGCCCCACCCTCTCATCGGCCCGAGAGGGATCTCGTTTGTTGGTTGGACCATAAACGAATTGTTCATTAGAGGATCAGTGGACTTAAGGAACCTAGATGTACTATAGGGGTAAAACAGACATTTGACCTGTCTATGGTAATGAACAACCTGTGAAGGATTGACTTACTAATCATGGTTATATCGAGTGGACGGAAATATATCTGCAGAGAGGGGAGTTCAACTACTGGGCTATAGTGGAGTGTCCCGGAAGTTAACGGAAGTTGGTTAATTAGTTTAAAAAGGGTTTTGACTATTTTGACCTCGCACCGTTGGAGTCCATGATCTGTCGGTCCATTAGGTCCCCTTGCTAACTCGAGACTAACTTTTGGAATAATATGATGAATTAAAAATGAATTGTTTTTAAAGTTCATGTTGAGGAAAAATGAATAAAAATAATAGGTGTTGATAATACGTCGAGTCTTGCGAAAACCGAGTATATATGGATTTTCATATAATTTATAAACCGAAAACATGAATAAGGATTCATGTTAAGAAAAACTACATTTCGGAAATGTTCGGGAAAAGTGGCAAAATATTAATTTAATATTAAGATATTAAATTAATAATTAATTATTTAATCAATTAATTTTAAAATTAATTTTGAATTAATTTAAAAATTAGGAAATTGAAATTTTTTTTTCAATTTTTCAGATTAATTAAAACATTAATTAATTAAGTTAGTGGGAAAATCCAAGATAATTATGGATTTATAAAAATCAAAATCAATTTTGATTTTTTGGAGGTGGAGTGCATGGTGACTAAACCCATGCACTCACTTCCCTTAAGCCACTTAATCCTCCATTAATTTGGAGTGGGTTTGGTGTCAAATGCTGGGCATTTCCTTTAGCTTGAATTCCTCTATAAAGCTGAAGAAGAAGGCTGAAACAAGAGAGGTGGAAGAGAGCTGAATTGCTGCAAAAATCCATACCCATACCTATGAAGTTCTTGAACTTGTTTTTCACATTTTCTTACTAAAATTCCATCACTTGAGGATCCCACAATCCATTCCAAAGGCTTGAGGATAGCAAGGAAGACCTTGTGGTAGTTCTTGACTCGTTGGTGAAGAAAAACAAGCAGCCAATCCAACCAATTTCTCCATTGAAATAAAGGTAGGTTGCTGTCTCTGTTTTTCTCCTAATGAACAACATGCCTTAGTTGATCAAATTGAGCATATTAAGTGTTCTAGATCCAAAATTTCTTCCGCTTTTATTATATTAACACCTTCAATTGGTATCAGAGCAAGTTTGGGCAGTTAATTCGCTCTAATTTGACCATGGTGGGTAGCATTTTGAAAATGGTTTTGCATGGGTGCTGAAATGGATATATTACGGTTGTGGCAATTAATTTCTCTTCAATCTCTTGATGAAAATGTAATTGCTCACATGTATATGAGCTTTAATGTGTTGAGAAGAGTCTATAATTTTTGGGGAGTCGTTAGAGTCCATTTAGTACTATAATTGATCGAAAGTAGGAGAAGAACACATGATGGCCGAAGAACAAGGGGCTGCTGATCGCGAGAGCGTCGCGGCGCTGTTTAAATAACTTCGCGACGCTGATGCGTTTTTGAAGAACAGGCGCGCATTTTCCAGATTTCGACGGTTCAACCACTTCTCGGTTCGATTCACCCAATTCTCGACCAGTTCAGACCATTTTAGACAGGTTCAATGAGTTTCAAGACTTTGGAGGTCCGGTTCGAGTGTTGGGTTTTATGCCCTAAAACTCGTAGGTAGTGAATGTAACTGTTGACCGGATATTAATGAAATAATATTGATATATTTTTCCATTAATTGTTATTAGTTATTTTATATTTGTCGTTGCCTAATAATAACCCTAATCCAATAAACTAGACATCCAAGGCTGTAATATGAGTCTTGAACTATATGTAGCGACATATGAGATCATTGTTCAAGAAACAGCCTAAAGGGTCTATAGTATAGGGATAAGACTGGGTGCCTTATCCTGGTGACACTATGGATACGACCCACTTTGTATTTGATATAAATTCTGCGATCCAACGCGTTCGTGTAGGAGACATGCAAGTGGGGGTATCCTATGCAATGAGTTTGCATAAGACCGGACTGCGAAATAGTAACCACTAGTTATAACACCGTTAACTAGTTGGTTTTCTATTTCATTAGGACGACCTAGACAACTTAGCCTTAATCCTGAGTTGATTATGGACACCTGCTCATGAGAGATTGTCCTTTGATTTGTATGGGTGAGAGTGGCCAATACGCCGACTCAATAAGCCTACCACTTTGGGGACAAGACCGAATGGGGAGCTGGGAACATAATCGTACAAGATGGAATTCACTCCTTCCCGACTTTAGGGAAGCAGATGAGTATTCCCTTAAGTGGTTACTCCGAGTCTTGAACAAAGGGTCCTACCCTCTCAATGGCACGAGAGGGTTTTCTGTTTGATGGTTGGACCACAAACAGGTTGTTCATTAGAGGAGAATTGGTACTTAAGGAAATAGAGGTAATCCAGGGGTAAAACGGTAATTTGACCCAACTGGTGTTACGGACACTCGTGAAGGACTAACTAGTCGATATTGGTCTATATCCGTGGACACAGAAAATATGTCTGCAGTGAGAAGAGTGCAACTGTGAGTCTATAGTGGAATGAACACACAGTTAACGAATATTGATTAATGTGGTTAATGAGTTTGACCAATTAATCTCACATCGTTGGAGCTTTTGATCTGCAGGTCCATTAGGTCCCACTGGTAGCTCATAAAGTAATTTGAGGCAACTAAGTAATAAATGTAAATTGAAAATGTTCAATTTACTAAGGGAAACAAATTTAATATATATTGATATATTATTATGAGAGAAATTAATGTTTGAAGAAATTCAAATATAAATTTATGGAAGTTTGAAATATTTCAAATAATGAATTAATTAATTTAAGGCCTAAAATGTGTTTGGGCAAATTAATTAATTCTAGGCCGGGAATTAAATATGTGATATTTAATTGGTGGTTAATTAATTAGAGAATTAATTAACCGGGAATTAATCAATTATGGAAATAATTAATCACTTAAGGAAGTGATTAATCATTTATGGAAATGATCTAATCACTTATGGAAGTAATTAGTCATTTGTGGAAAAGATTAATCAATTATGGAATTGATTGATCATGATTGATTAAATAAGGAATAAGATTGAATCAATTTTGGAAAAGATTGATTTAATTGAATATTTTATTCATGGCATTTCTTCTATAAATAGAACACTAGACCTAATTTGTCCAAGAGACTTGACACTTTGCTCTTGCTCTTAGAACTCTCAAGACAAGACCTAGAATTCTCTCTAGCCTCCCTCTTAGAGAAAGACTCTCACAAGTCTTTTGCCTCCTAGACTTAGAGACATACCGGTGTAACCTCTGTGGTTATTGTGTCATTCAAAGAAGGAATTTCCAGCGAAGAAAATCAAAGGCGGCTGCTGCGTTTTTGTTCGTTGGAGCGTCGTTGGCGAAAAACGGTCAAGTCTACAACGGAGGTTTGTAACGGTTCTTCCCCTTTTCTTTAGAAAAGTATAAAAATAAATTTAGATTTATTTTTAGCATGTTTAAACCAATTTTCCAGCAGCTTTAAAGTGTGTTTAAAGTTAGTTTGAGTTTTCGTAACGGTATTTTAATGTTAATTAATATACGGCGTAAGGTCCAATCGATGCGTTTCCGCTGCATGGGGACTTTTATTCCCTTCATCGAGTCGATTCAGGCCGGTTCTTGATGGTTCGAGATTCCCGGGAGCTTCTCAACTCAATTTTTAGTTATTATTTGTAATAATTTAGTTAATTGCTTGCTTAGATTGCCAAAATCGGTCCATTTCAGTGTTGTTAATTATTTATGCTTTTTGAATGCATGTTATAATTAATTATGAATGAGATATGCATAAAAGTATGACATATAGATTTAAAATCCCACCATAGGAAGCATGCTTCATGCATTTAAGTATGTTATAAATCGTTATAATATAAGTATGCATGATTTATGTTTCATGTTAGATGCATGCTAAATGTTTAGTTCTCGTTTGTCATAACCGTTATTTAGTATAAACGAAAATGAACAAGTATGCAACATGAGACTACCTTAGCTCAATCTTAAAGCGTTGATATCGAATAGAAAGCATGTTATAGGTTAATCTCTTTTATAATTGTTTATAAAACGAGATAGACTTAAAATCTATAAGAAGATTAAAATTGCATGCTCACCTAGGTTAAAACAAACCAAATCGATCAATATCTTAGCATAGGTCGATAACTTGTAAAGCTAAGGTTACAAGAAAACTCACCCGGTTCAATGCTGTCTAAGGCTGGAGGTATTTAAGATGATGGTTTACGGAACACCTCCTACCTGGGTATTGAGTCGACACTTGAGTTAAGTTAACCTAGGTTTTACGAGCATGCACATGAGAGATGAATGGTTATAAAAACACCTAGAAATGATATGTTAATTCATAACCTAGACTTAGGGCAATATTCAATTAGCCGAGATATACCTAAGTAACTATTACCCAAACCATTTAAAATACTAAGTGGGAGAAAAAGATTAAATAGTTTTTTCCTTACGTTCTCCTCAAATTCACACTGTGAGATTTATGCATAGCCTCTTGTTACTTACTAACGTAACCATTCCATTCGGAAGGTGATTGCATAAGTCAATATCAAGGTGAATGGAGATAGTATTTATAGTAAGTGGGAGAAGAAAACGTGTCAACGCATCCTACGGTCTCCTCCATTGGTTTACAAATGCAAGGTTTCTATATTCACCTGCTAAGCACGCCCTGGAGCTGCTAAACCGTTCGGAGGGTTGAAATATAGAGATTATAGCATAATAAAACTCCCTATAAGGATAAAAGATTTCTCAGGACCATTCCCAGCATAAGCTTCTCCATATCGGTAGCATTACTGAGACCGTTCTCAGAAATTTTAAAAATGGAGGGTCATACTCACAAGATAAACTAAATAGTTAGCTTATGCTTGACCGAAGTAACGATAACTAAAATGATAACAGAAATAAAGGGTTATTCTAGTTATAGGATTGTTTTAGTCTGGAATGTCTTGATTTAGTGAAGGAATAACTGACTGCCCCTCGGTAGTAGTTATTCTGACTCACTGAAGTATCGTTGCAAAGTATCTAATGAGATGGGTACATTATTACTTTTGCTAAATCTAGCATTGGATTTTATTTTTCACTGATAAAGGATTATTTATGATTTCAGCATGCCTAGCACATTAGTGCAACTGTTAGCTTCAGAAAAAACTTAACGGCGACAACTATGGAACCTGGAAATCAAATTTAAATACAGTATTAGTGATTGATGACCTTCGATTCGTCTTAACGGAGGAATGTCCTCCTAACCCTGGCCCAACAGGAACTCGAGTAAATCGAGACACCTATGACAGATGGACTAGAGCCAACGACAAGGCAAAAGTCTTTATACTGACAAGCATAAGTGATGTTCTGTCCAAAAAACATGAGGGCATGGCCACAACAAAACAAATAATGGACTCTTTGCAGCCCATGTTTGGACAACCATCTTCGTCTCTTCGACATGAGGCCCTCAAATACGTTTACAATTCTCGGATGAAAGAAGGAACACCAGTTCGAGAACATGTCCTGAACATGATGGTGCATTTTAATGCAGCAGAAGTAAATGGCACTGTTATAGATGAAAGTAGTCAAGTCAGTTTCATCATGGAATCTCTCCCGAAGAGTTTCATGCAATTTCGTACCAATTCTGTTATGAATAAAATTGAGTACAATCTGACAACTCTCCTGAATGAACTTCAAACCTACCAGTCCCTTACTAAGAGTAAAGGACAAGAAAACGAAGCAAATATTGTTTCAGGTAGGAAATTCCTGAGAGGATCAAACTCCAAGAACAAATCTGAATCTTTGAGGAATAAGAGTATTAAATTGAAGAAAAAGAATAAGGGCAAGGGGAAAGCTCCCATCACCAAGAAAGGCAAGAATAAGCTTGCAGAAAAAGGAACCTGTTTCCACTGCAATCAGAACGACCACTGGAGAAGAAACTGTCCTAAATATCTTGCGGAGAAGAAAGCAGAAAAGGCAGAAGCTGCCAAACTAGGTAAATATGATTTACTTGTACTTGAATCATGCTTAGTAGAAAGTGATAGCTCCATATGGATATTAGATTCAGGAGCGACTAATCATGTGTGTTCTTCTATGCAGGAAACTTGTAACGCCCCAGGATTTTAAAAGCTAACCCAGCGACATTACTAACTCCTAGACCAAAACAAACCGTGAGCACCGAAAATTTCGGCAGCATAACGGCGTACATTGGACTAACCCAAAATTTTTCTTTAACCTGTTATGCATAAAACACTTCTATTTAACAAATTAAACGACTCCGCCATTCTACAACGCAACAGAATCCACAGAACCAACAGCCTGTCGGGTCTCGCAATAACGCTAATCATCTAAACAGGGTATTTATAACTTAGAAGCTCAATTAAACACAACTAACGTTAACTTCAATTTATTGAAACAACTTAACTGATACTAACTAAATAAATAGGTAGAGTTTATTAGAACCAACACAGCTCAACCTAATATTCAACACGAATAAATCAAAGACTAAACTAAACAGGACAACAGCTGTCCAACCAACTAAGCAACAACTATCCAACATGGAAATAAAGGAAACCCGAACAACTAGCTAAGGTCCTTCCTCATACGCCTCCTCCGCATCACCATGGTCCACGCAGTCATCATAACCTGCAAAATCTGGTAGTTGGGGGGAGAGAGGAGGGGGTCAGTACACTAAGGTACTGGTAAGCAGCCCCTACCTGAGAAGCCATCAAACAGCAAACAACAAAAAAACATGCTCTTCATGCGCAAACCACATGCTTTTCAAAGCGGTAAACATAATATCATGCTCAAAGGCTAGTAAAACAAATGACTCTTCTAAGCCATAACTCATGCATCTTTCTATATGCAACTTGCTAACCACTCAAGCTCCACGAGCTCACTCAACACTCATATTTAGCCCTCGCATGGCTCTCCAAGACTGATCCTTCGAGATGCACTGTCCCCTGACCATTTGTACCCAGGGCCACAATGCTCTCTACGGAGCTCGACGTTCAACCCTTGACCATTTGTACCCAAGGCCTCAAACTGTGCATCGCCCCTTGACCATTTGTACCCAAGGCGCACCGATGACTTAGCAAAGTATTGGCCCTTCCCCAGGCACCCAACACATGCTCTCTAGACTCATCACACCGACCCTTGACCATTTGTACCCAAGGCCTCGATGCTCCTCTTAACCAATGGTGACGTGCCACCCCTCGACCATTTGTACCCGAGGTGCACTGACACTCACCCAACTTTCTTTTCTTTCACACTTTAGGTCCCTGACCTATATCTCACATCCACTAGAATGCATATGCCCTGCAACATGCTTCTAGACTCATGAACCATGCCCACTAAGCATTACACATGTGACCACATCTCTTAACTCATGCTTAACTCACTGACGCAAAACAGAACCAATCATGCTTTTCATCCATTCATCATGCAACAACAGTCATGCTTTCCAACGATTCATATATATATGCATATATTCAAAGAAATAGCAATCACGAGAATAGTTTTAAAGCGAGAAAACACTCAGCATGCATCACACAATCAAACAGGCAACATCAAGTAAGAACTACTTACAGGAATCTCTAACGCTCCTAAACGATCCTAAAGGACTAATGGAAACAACCGGAAGAGCCTAAAGAGCTCCAACTACAAGCAACAATTACCATGGGTTAGAAAACAACTTAGAACACCTAATAAACCTGAGGAAAGGATCTAGGGATGCTGAAATTTACCGCTTAGTGCTCCAACAACCTTGAGAAGAAGCTGACTTGTGTTCGAAACAACCCAACCACCAAGATCCCAAGTCACCGGGTTATGGGTAACCAAAATCAAGGTCTTTCGAGTTGTGGGTATTCGCTGAACACAATATTTGAGACCAAACGCTCGCTGAACAGCAACCGAATACACCTAATTCTGCAATTATAAGGCCGATAACGAATGGGTATCGATTAAAACATGGTTTAAGGTTTGGATAACTATTGGGCAGCGACCCTTAACGCTAAAAGCAAAGGGACAGCAAGGAACTTACCCAAACGGACCCGCTTCTGCGCTAGACGAGTTATACCAACCACAACCAGTGAGCTAGAATGCTCTTCGAGCAGTGGGTACCCAAGTTGAAGTGTTTCGAACTTAATCGAACACCTAGACGGCGCTGCAGATCAGAATATTGGACACCATTAAACTTTTCAGCACCTAAAGCTAATGGGCATTCCATTTAAAGCACTAAACAAGAATGGGTAAGGGCTAAACTTACCGGAAACACTAACCCACGCCGAAAACGCCCTACGACGCTGCTGGACAGAGGCGAAAACGCGAGGAAAGGAGACTCCGAGCTGCTAGCCGCGCAAGATGTAACCACACAGCACAAAGGGCTCTTAGCTCATCCTTAAAACAACAAGAACGGAAGGGAAAAGGCTTACCCACTACTTATCTCGGCCAAAAACGAATGGACAGAGAGGGGACGACGCGAAGACGACGAGACAAAGAGATAGAGTCGTGCGAAGGAGAGACCGACGGCGACGGCGCGACAAGGCGGCTGCGATAGGGACTGACCGGCTGTGCGACCCCCACACGAAGACCCAAGAGAGGGAAATCTAGCAACGCAGGACTGCATGCGGAGAACAAGACCCTCCCAGCTGCAGCGGCGTCACTGACTGAACGGGGAGACGACAGCTGGAACTCGAGCGGCGGCAACAGGGGGAGGCGGCGGCGCGAGCTCGAGTGGCGGCGGGCTGGCCGGCTGCGCAGGGGAGAAGAAAAACGTAAAAGAAAAAGGGGGTGGGTGTTTGCGGCTGCTGCTCACGAAGAGGAGGGAGAAGGAGATAATATTTGCTTTAGGGTTTCCCTCTTTTTTTTTTAATTCTATTTCATTCTCTTTCCTTTCTTTCCTTGATTTTTAAACACACCCAAGAATAGAAAATCTCCATTAAAATAAGGAGATCTTATCTAGGTTTCAAATTTAAAAACCCAAACTTAATCTTGAAAGATTTGGAAATAGAAAATAACCCGACTGATAAAAAGGTTTGGGCCTTTTTGATATTTAAAATAAATATCAAATGTTAAACCTCTAACTTTAGGAAGTTAAAGATTTAATTAAAAATCTATTTTCCCTGAATTATAGAAATTTAGTTTAACGACCCAAGGCCAAAGTTAAATTCTAATTTCCCCAAATTAGAATAAGAACGCCCAATAAATTACAAAACGGCTCGATTTCGAAACACGGGGCGTTACAAAACTAGTTCCTGGAAAAGACTTGGAAAAGGCGAGGTGACACTCAGAGTAGGTACAGGAGATGTCGTCTCAGCCGAAGCAGTGGGAGATATGCAACTTTGTTTTAGAGATAGATATATTTTGTTGAAAAACGTTTTGTATGTTCCTCGTATAAAGATGAACTTAATATCTATCTCTTGTTTAATGGAACAAAATTATAATGTATCTTTTGAAATCAATAAAGTGTTTATATTCAAAAGAAATTTTCATGTGTGTTCTGCTAAACTTGAAAACAATCTGTATGTGATAAGACCAAAAGAAATAAAAGCTGTTTACAATACAGAAATGTTCAAAACAGCACAGACCCAAAATAAAAGACGAAAAGTTTCTCAAGATACCCTTCTTTGGCATCTAAGACTAGGACACATAAATAAAAAACGTATTGAAAGGTTAGTTAAAAGTGGACTTCTAAACAAGTTAGAAGATGACTCACTACCACCATGTGAATCTTGTCTAGAAGGTAAAAGGACCAAACGACCTTTTTCTGAAAAAGGTCAAAGGGCCAAAGAAACTCTCGAGCTTATACATTCAGACCTCTGTGGTCCTATGAATATTAAAGCACGAGGGGGATACGAATATTTCATCAGTTTTATTGATGATTATTCAAGATATGGGTATGTTTTCCTAATGGTTCAAAAATCAGAAGCTCTTGAAAAATTCAAAGAGTATAAAGCTGAAGTAGAAAATAAGTTAGGTAAAACTATCAAAACTCTTCGATCTGATCGAGGAGGAGAGTATATCGATTTAGAATTCCAAGACTACTTGATAGAACATGGAATATCCTCACAACTCTCAGCACCTGGTACACCACAACAAAATGGTGTGTCAGAAAGGAGAAACAGAACCTTATTAGATATGGTTAGATCTATGATGAGTTATGCGCAATTGCCTGATTCATTTTGGGGTTTTGCAGTAGAAACCGCTGCATATATTCTGAACATGGTACCCTCAAAGAGTGTCCCAGAAACACCTTATGAGTTATGGAGAGGGCGTAAAGGGAGTTTACGACACTTCAGAATCTGGGGATGCCCAGCACACGTGCTGGTACCAAAACCTAAGAAAATGGAACGACGTTCAAGAATATGCCTATTTGTAGGCTACCCTAAAGAAACTAAGGGAGGTCTGTTTTATGATCCTGAAGATAACAAAGTAATTGTTTCGACCAATGCTAAGTTTCTTGAGGAAGATCATATAAAGAATCATCAAACACGCAGTAAACTAATACTTAAAGAAGTTTCCAGAAAAGCTACGAATAAACAAACAAAAGTTGTTGGCGATCCTGGTCCTTCAAAACCATCTCAAGAAATGAGATTGCCTCGATGCAGTGGGAGGGTTATAATCCAACCTGACCGATACATGGGTTTAACTGAAACTCAATTTATCATTCCATGTGATGAACTAGAGGATCCATTGACTTATAAAGAAGCAATGGGAGATAAGGATAAGGATGATTGGATCAAAGCTATGAACCTTGAGTTAGAATCTATGTATTTTAATTCAGTATGGAAACTTGTAGATCAACCAAGTGATGTACGACCTATCGGTTGTAAGTGGATCTATAAGAGGAAACGAGACCATACTGGTAAGGTACAAACCTTCAAAGCACGACTGGTGGCTAAAGGTTATACCCAAAGAGAAGGGATTGACTATGACGAAACCTTCTCACTAGTAGTGATGTTAAAATCAATAAGAATACTTCTCTCCATTGCCGCTTTCTACAATTATGAAATTTGGCAAATGGATGTCAAAACTGCGTTTTGAACGGAAATCTTGATGAGAGTATTTGTATGGTTCAACCAGAAGGTTTCATAATCCAGGGAGAAGAGCAAAAGGTTTGCAAGCTAAATAGATCCATATATGGACTAAAGCAAGCTTCTAGATCCTAGAACAAAAGATTTGATACTGCAATCAAGTCTTATGGCTTTGAACAGAACATAGATGAACCTTGTGTTTATAAAAGAATCATTGATTCAACTGTAGCATTCTTAGTTCTATATATAGATGACATCCTACTCATAGGAAATGATGTAGGAGTATTGTCTGACATAAAACGGTGGCTAGGAGCACAATTCCAAATGAAGGATTTGGGAGAAACCCAATATGTTCTAGGGATCAAAATTTTGAGAGATCGTAAGAACAGATTACTGGCACTGTCGCAAGCATCTTATGTCGATAAAATATTGAATCGTTATTCAATACAAAATTCTAAAAGAGGATTATTGCCCTTTAGACATGGGATGCATTTGTCAAAGGAACAGAGCCCAAAAACACCTCAAGAAGTTGAGGATATGAGTTGAATTCCTTATGCCTCGGCTGTAGGGAGCCCGACATATGCTATGCAAAGTCAGCCGGTATCAGTCCAATTTTGGTCAAGAACATTGGACTGCCGTTAAGAACATCCTCAAATACTTGAGGAGAACAAGAGAATATTCGTTGGTGTATGGAGCAAAGGATTTAATCCTTACTGGTTACACTGACTCAGATTTTCAAACCGACATAGATTTCAGGAGATCTATGTCGGGATCGGTATTCACTCTCAATGGAGGAGCAGTGGTGTGGAGAAGTATTAGACAAGGATGTATTGCAGACTCCACAATGGAAGCTGAATATGTTGCAGCCTGTGTAGCATCAAAAGAGGCAGTGTGACTTAGAAAATTTCTAAATGAGTTAGAAGTTGTTCCTAACATGCACCTGCCAGTCACTCTCTATTTTGACAATAGTGGAGCAGTTGCAAATTCAAAGGAACCTCGATGCCATAAACGAGGAAAGCACATTGAACGCAAATACCATCTCATACAGGAGATAGTGCAAAGAGGAGACGTGCTCGTAAGCCAGATACCCTCAGAGCAGAACATTGCTGATCCATTTAAAAAACCCCTCTCGGCTAAAGTGTTTGAGGGACATCTCTAGAGTTTAGGACTACGAGTTTTTAGCATATGAAGTATTGCTATGTTACCTTAACAATGTTATAATCACACTTGAGTTATAGTCCAAGTGGGAGTTTGTTAGGGTATATGTCCTAGAACTCAAGTTTTGTTATCTTTTATAAATAAAGATGTTATTCAGTGAAATTATTTATTTTTATTTCAAAGATCCAATAGAAACATCCATGGTTATAAAATGAGATACTTGAACTATATCTTGGATATAGACAGGGGTCAAGTTCAAGTATGTAACCTAAAACGTCTATAGTAAAAATAAATAAGGTTGGGTACCTTGTTTTGGTAACACTATGGATGCGGCCTACCTTGCAAATGAGGCAAACGACGTGATCCTGGTTCGTTCATGTAAAGACATGAAAGTAGGGGCATCCTGTGCAAAAGATGTTTACACAAGAAGGGACCAAGAAATAAGTCACTCTTTCCTTTATAACGCCGTTTACTGTAAAGATTGATTTTTCCATACGATGACCTAGGTGACTTGATCTTAATCCTGAGCTTACTATGAACTCCTGTTCGTTTAGGGTTGTCCTTTGATCTGCATGGGTGAGTATGGTTCAAAAGCACCATTCAATAAACCTACCATTTTGGGGGCAACAATAGATGAATAGCTGGGGACATAGTAATGCAAGACGAAATTCACTCCTACCTGATTTTTGGGATAGTAGAAAGGTTGTTCCCTTAAGTGTTGAATCCAAGGCTTGAACAAGGGGCCCCACCCTCTCATCGGCCCGAGAGGGATCTCGTTTGTTGGTTGGACCATAAACGAATTGTTCGTTAGAGGATCAGTGGGCTTAAGGAACCTAGATGTACTATAGGGGTAAAACGGACATTTGACCTGTCTATGGTAACGAACAACCTGTGAAGGATTGACTTACTAATCATGGTTATATCGAGTGGACGGAAATATATCTGCAGAGAGGGGAGTTCAACTACTGGGCTATAGTGGAGTGTCTCGGTAGTTATCGGAAGTTGGTTAACTAGTTTAAGAAAGGTTTTGACTATTTTGACCTCGCACCGTTGGAGCCCATGATCTGTAGGTCCATTAGGTCCCCTTGCTAACTCGAGACTAACTTTTGGAATAATATGATGGATTAAAAATGAATTGTTTTTAAAGTTCATGTTGAGGAAAAATGAATAAAAATAATAGGTGTTGATAATACGTCGAGTTTTGCGAAAACCGAGTATATATGAATTTTGATATAATTTATAAACTGAAAACATGAATAAGGATTCATGTTAAGAAAAACTACATTTCGGAAATGTTCGGGAAAAGTGGCGAAATATTAATTTAATATTAAGATATTAAATTAATAATTAATTATTTAATTAATTAATTTTAAAATTAATTTTGAATTAATTTAAAAATTAGGAAATTGAAAATTGTTTTTCAATTTTTAGATTAATTAAAAAATTAATTAATTAAGTTAGTGGGGAAATCCAAGATAATTATGGATTTATAAAAATCAAAATCAATTTTGATTTTTTGGAGGTGGAGTGCATGGTGACTAAACCCATGCACTCACCTCCCTTCAGCCACTTAATCCTCCATTAATTTGGAGTGGGTTTGGTGTCAAATGCTGGGCATTTCCTTCAGCTTGAATCCCTCTATAAAGCTGAAGAAGAAGGCTGAAACAAGAGAGGTGGAAGAGAGCTGAATTGCTGCAAAAATCCATACCCATACCTATGAAGTTCTTGAACTTGTTTTTCACCTTTTCTCACTAAAATTCCATCACTTGAGGATCCCACAATCCATTCCAAAGGCTTGAGGATAGCAAGGAAGACCTTGTGGTAGTTCTTGACTCGTTGGTGAAGAAAAACAAGCAGCCAATCCAACCAATTTCTCCATTGAAATAAAGGTAGGTTGCTGTCTCTGTTTTTCTCCTTATGAACAACATGCCTTAGTTGATCAAATTGAGCATATTAAGTGTTCTAGATCCAAAATTGCTTCCGCTGTTATTATATTAACACCTTCACCATATGGTCCACTACCCCAAGACAATCGACAGATAAGATGTCCTTGGAAGAGTGGAAAAATCTATACTCTCCAAGGCACTTGACATGCAAAATGTCTTTGGTGGAGTGGGCCATCCATATGGTCCACTACCCCAAGACATTCGATAGATAAAATGTCCTTGGAAGAGTGGGAAAACCTTTACTCTCCGAGGCACTCGACAAACAAAATGTCCTTGGTGGAGTGGGGTCATTCATATAGTCCACTACCCCAAGACAATCGACAGATAAAATGTCCTTGGAAGAATGAAAAAACCTATACTCTCCAAGGCACTCGACAGGCAAAATATCCTTGGAGGAGTGGAGCCATCCATATTCTCCACTACCTCAAGGAACTTGACTTATGAAATACTCAAGGATCTTGATGGCAAGGGTTCAAGAGGCAGGAACAAAAAGAGAGATCAAATGAGCAGGGATTGGCCAGCAAGGGGCCGAGGCCAACCATTAAAAGAGCCAAGGCCGAGGAGAAACCTGCGCAAGGAAAACTCTAAGGTATGTCGACATATTCTGCAAACCTCGATTACTCAAGCATAACTTTTACTTCGAGAAAAACCTTGCTTGAGTAGGGGGCTACTCTAAGATATGTCAACATATTCTACAAATTAGCTATAAGATTAGTTATTTTATGTTTGTCTTTGCCTAAAATAACCCTAATCCAATAAACTAGACATCCTAGGCTGTAATATGAGTCTTGAACTATATGTAGCGACATATGGGGATCACTGTTTAAGAAACAACCTAAAGAGTCTATAGTATAGGGATAAGACTGACATCCTTATCTTGGTAACACTATGGATACAACCCACTTTGTATTTGATACAAACGCCATGATCCAACGTGTTCGTGTAGGAGACATGCAAGTGGGGGTATCCTAATCAATGAGTTTGCATAAGACCGGACCGCGAAATAGTAACCACTGGTTATAACACCGTTAATTAGTTGGTTTTCTATTTCACTAGGATGACCTAGACAACTTAGTCTTAATCCTGAGTTGATTATAGACTCCTGCTCATGAGGGATTGTCCTTTGATTTGAGGTGAGAGTGGCCAATACGCCAACTCAATAAGCCTACCATTTTTGGGACAAGACCGAGTGGGGAGCTGGGAACATAATCGTACAAGATGGAATTCACTCCTTCCCGACTTTAGGGAAGCAGATGAGTGTTCCCTTAAGTGGTGACTCCGAGTCTTGAGCAAAGGGCCCTACCCTCTCAATGGCATGAGAAGGTTTTCTTTTTGATGGTTGGACAACAAACAGGTTGTTCATTAGAGGAGAACTGGTATTTAAGGAAATAGAAGTAACTCAGGGGTAAAACAATAATTGGACCTAGTCGGTGTTACAGACACTCGTGAAGGACTAACTAGTCGTTATTGGTCTATATCTGTAGACACATAAAATATGTTTGTAGTGAGAAGAGTGCAACTGTGAGTCTATAGTGGAATGTACACACAGTTAACGGATATTGATTAATTTGGTTAATGAGTTTGACCAATTAATCTCACATCGTTGGAGCTTCTGATATGCAGGTCCATTAGGTCCCACTGGTAGCTCATAAAGTAATTTGAGGCAACTAAGTACTAAATGTAAATTGAAAGTGTTCAATTTACTAAGGGAAACAATATAATATATATTGATATACTATTATGAGAGAAATAAATATTTGAAGAAATTTCAAATATAAATGTGAATTTGATTAATATTAAATTTATAGGATTTTGAAAGAGTTCAAATATGAATTAATTAATTTAAGGTCTAAAATTAATTTGGACAATTAATTAATTCAAGGCCGAAAATTAAATATGTGATATTTAATTGGTGATTAATTAATTAAAGAGTTAATTAATTAAAAATTAATCAATTATGGAAATAATTAATCACTTATGGAAGTGATTAATCATTTATGGAAATGATCTAATCACTTATGGAAGTAATTAGTCATTTGTGGAAAAGATTAATCAATTATAGAATTGATTGATCATGGATTGATTAAATAAGGAATAGATTAAATCATTTATGGAAATAATTGATTTAATGTGAATATTTTATTCATGGTCTTTCTCCTATAAATCGAACACTAGACCTAATGGTTTGGTAGCCCCCTTGCTCTTAGACTCACAAGACAAGACCCTAGAATTCTCTCTAGCCTCCCTTTTAGAGAAAGATTCCCACAAGTCTTTTGCCTCCTAGACTTAGAGACATACCGGTGTAACCTCCGTGGTTATTCTGTCTTTGAAGAAGAAATTTCCAACGAAGAAACTACAAGAAGGCTGCTGCATTTTTGTTCGTTGAAGCGTCGTTGGCGAAGAACGATCAAGTCTACAATGAAGGTTTGTAACGGTTCTTCCCCGTTTCTTTAGAAAAGCATGAAAATAAAAGTAGTTTTATTTTCTAGTTGTTTTCAGCACGTTTATAGCGTTTTATAGCGGCTTTAAAGCATGTTTAAAGTTTTGTTTTGCCTTTTCGTAACGATATTTTGATATTAATTAATATACGGCGTAAGGTCCTATTGATGCGCTTTCGCTGCGCCGGGGCTTTCATCCCCATCAGAAATAAGCCCAAGGAAACTCATTGGGCCCGAATCAATCTCTAGGACTATTTCCTCTCGTAAAAGGAAGGGGAAAACCCTAATTCAACTATAAATAGAAGAGGCTAACCCCAAGGTAAGGGGACTCAAAGAGGTATTTATTCTTTCTTTTAGTCTTCTTCTTCATCGTTATTTGGCTTGCTTCACTCATGATCTCTCAACTGACTTAAGCATCGGAGCTGGTGTGACAAGCACCACACCGGTGCACAGTTTCCCTTGTTGTGCAGGCCACGTCATTCCCCTTCAAATAAATTCACCGTTGTTGTTACATGAAGGTCAGGTGAGTTTCTCTGTCTGAATTTTGGCATCAACATGTGACAAAAGGTTTAAACAAAAACAAAAAAGTATTTTCTTACCATAAAAAGTTTAAATTATTTATTTTGAAAAATAAATATTTGTTATTTAGAAAAATCAAAACTCAAAATAACTTACCACCAAAACAAAAATATGCAGTGCACAGGGCTTGATTAGGGGATCAGGAGCTCAAAATCAGGGAACTTAGCACAAAATAAAAGCAGAATACGACGCAGGATCAGGTGGGAGGGCACCTTCACACAGAAGATGTAGAAACCAACAAGACATTGGTAAATCTAGAGCCCGTTTAATGAAAAACATGTTTGATAGGTTTTTTTTTTTTTTTTTTTTTTGAAAAAATAAACTTGTATTACGCCACAAGGGCAGAAGGAGAAAGGTCATCTTTGACCAGATTATACAACCAGCTTGGGTATTGGGACACCCAGCTCTCAGAAACTCTCATCAAACAGGCATTTTTTGCTAAGAAGTCAGCTACTGAATTACATTGCCTGGGAACAAATTTAAAAACAATATTGTCAAATTTCTCTTTGAATTTCCAGATATCTTCAGCTAGAGCCTCCACGTCACTCCACACTATCGACTTTTTCTTAATGAAATTTATTGCCAATAGGCTGTCAGATTCCACCATGAGGTTTTTGCAACCTATTGAGCTAGCCATTTGCATTCCTTCAAAAATTGCTTTCAGTTCAGCCATATGGACATCAAGAGAGAAATCCACGAAAGATGAGGAAGCAGCCAAGATCTTTCCAGCATTATCTCTGATGATAAACCCCAAACCAGATGCTGAGGTCGAAGGATTGCAGGCCGCATCTGAATTTAGCTTCCAGAAGCCGATGGGGGGAGGAGTCCAACATGCACTTTGAGCAGGACAATTGCCACCTCTTCGTCCTTGAGGTCTCGATGGTCGATCTCGATTATTTGTTTTCAAGAAAATATCCTGGTAATCTCTGATCCATTTGCTTTTAATATGAATGGGGGGAATAGCTTCACCATGCGTCGCCTTGTTTCTGTCATTCCAGATCGCCCAGCAAGATACGGCAACAAGATTGAGATCTTCCTGATTCGAGTTAGCATCAATCTTCATCCAGCGATCAACAAAGCTGCCATTGAAGTCTTCATCCAGAAAAACCTTGTTGTAAGTATGCCGCCATATCTCTCTGGCCCTAGAACAGGTAAACAAACAGTGATCAGTGCTTTCTATTTGTGATTTACAGATAGGACAATGAACAGAAGTATTAATTCCCCTTCGCTTAAGATTGAAATTGTTGGGAATGGAATCTTTTAGGGCACGCCAGCAGAAGTGTTTGACTTTTGTAGGGATTTTAAGCTTCCAGAGGTTAGACCAAACGCGATTTAGGGGAGATGAACTAGCTTGAATTCCATCAATTTTGATATTCATATATAGTTTGTAGCCACTTTTGACCGAATAATTCCCTGTTTTATCGTAGTGCCATATTAGTTTATCGTTTAGATTCATATTAACAGGGATATTTTTGATAGAATCTATGTTAAAATTAATGATCGCATTTTTTAGTTTATCAATGTTCCAACCCCCTGATTCTGCGATGAAGTCCGCTACCTTTAGATCAAACATATCTCTATTTATGCAAATTGGTTTGAAAGTTGATTCTTTAGGCAGCCACGGATCCTTGAACATGGATGTATTCTTCCCATTTCCTATCCTGATTCTTTAGGCAGCCACGGATCCTTCATATATAGTTTGTAGCCACTTTTGACCGAATAATTCCCTGTTTTATCGTAGTGCCATATTAGTTTATCGTTTAGATTCATATTAACAGGGATATTTTTGATAGAATCTATGTTAAAATTAATGATCGCATTTTTTAGTTTATCAATGTTCCAACCCCCTGATTCTGCGATGAAGTCCGCTACCTTTAGATCAAACATATCTCTATTTATGCAAATTGGTTTGAAAGTTGATTCTTTAGGCAGCCACGGATCCTTGAACATGGATGTATTCTTCCCATTTCCTATCCTGTATCTAAGGCCCTTGTTTAGTAGATCTCTACCCCATAACAGGCTTTTCCATAGGTAAGATGGTTTCCTTCCTAAATCAGCTTCCAGTATATTAGAGTTGTTATAGTATAAGCTTTTTAAAAACCTTGCAACTAAAGATTCCGGGTTAACTAGAATTCTCCAAATTTGTTTTGCAATGAGGGCTTTGTTAAAACCCTCAATATCCCTAAAATTGAGACCCCCTAGACATTTAGGAAGGCATAGATCAGACCATTTGAACCAGTGCATTCTCCTTTTTTGTGCAGTAGAACCCCACCAAAATCTGGAAAAGTTCCTAGTTATTTCCTCATGAAGATGATTAGGTAATTTAAACACACTCATAATATAAGAGGGGATGGCTTGTCCAATGCTTTTGATTAATATTTCTTTCCCAACTATAGAAAATAGAGAAGACTTCCATCCTTGAACCGCTTTCCACACTCTATCTAGGATATAACTAAGATCTTTGGATTTGTTACGAGTGAAAATAGATGGGACCCCTAGATACTTCCCAAGGTCGTCAACATTCCTAACACCTAAGATGGAACTAAGAAACTCTTTCCTATTGTTGTTAGTTTTGGGGGAAAAAAGAATGGCGGATTTGGAAAGGTTTATGGACTCTCCGGAAGCGAATTCGTAATCCCTAAGAAGGTTTTTTATAACCGACAGCTCTCTCTCCTCCGCTTTGCAGAAAATTAAACTATCATCAGCAAATAGGAGATGAGAAATGTTCGGCCCTCCACTATTAGATAAACCTGTTAGATTGCCCAATCTATTTGCCTTAGATAGAAGATGGGATAATCCCTCAGCCACTAAAAGAAAAAGATATGGGGAGAGAGGGTCTCCCTGTCTAAGACCCCTACCCGCTTTAAAATTGCCTCTCTTTTCCCCATTAATAAGGATAGAAAAATTAGCCGAAGAGATACAATTCATAATGAGTTCTATCCAGTTATGGCTGAAACCTAATTTAATCATAATTTCTTTAAGAAAAGGCCATTCTATGCGATCATAAGCTTTACTAAGATCCAACTTTAAGGCTGCCATCCTACCCCAATTGAATTTGTTTTGTTTTATTGCATTAATACACTCATGTCCTATTATTATATTGTCCGTAATTAACCTTCCTTGAATAAAGGCTGATTGGGACTCTGAGATAACAGTATTAAAAATGCCCTTCATCCTATTTGCTATTACTTTAGTGACAATCTTATAGTTAACGTTACACAAACTTATTGGCCTGAAGTCTCCTACTTCTGTAGGGTTTGGTATTTTTGGAATTAGGACAATGTTTGTTTCGTTCCAGGAAGATATGTCACCTCTGTTGTTTAATAGATTTAGGCATTCGCTCACTGTTTTGTTTCCCACAATGGACCAGTACTTTTGGTAAAAAAGGGCTGGATAGCCATCCGGGCCCGGGGCTTTTGTTGGGAACATTTGTTTTAACGCAATTTCTATCTCATTTTTTGTGAAGGGGGCTAAGAGGTTATCATTCATTTCCTGAGTCACTCTGGGGCTAAGGCCTTCTAGTGTGTTTCTAATGTGGTTAGGGTCGGGATTGGATGTTTTAAAAAGATCCTCAAAATAGAAGGTAAAGGATTCTTCAATTTTATTAGAGTCATCAGTCCATACGCCATTCAAATCCTTTATTCCTTTTATTTCATTAGTTTTCCTTCTTATAGAGGCTTTTTTATGGAACCATTTAGAGTTTCTATCCCCCCACTTAAGCCACTCTTCTCTAGACCTTTGCCTCCAATAAACTTCCTCTTCCTCGAGTAATCTATCTAATTCAAACTCAATGGAATGGATAGTATCAAAATTTATCGAGTTGAGATTATCATATGCATCTTTTAGGAACTGTTTACATTCTGAAATTCTTTTCTTCCTATAAATGTTGATATTTTTCCCCCAACCCGATAGAGCTACCGAACAGTTTTGTAAATTGCTAGATAAAGAAGGAAAAGGATTGAGATCACCTGACCAGACACCATTCTTTTCAATCAAAGCTTTGCATTCTTCATAGTTTGTCCAAAGCTCTTCAAATCTAAATTGGTTCCTGTGATATCTCATTTGCTTCCTTCTACGGTGCTCCATGTTAATCTCAATAGGTCTGTGGTCTGAGAAGAGCCACTCAAGGTTAATTGTTTCCGCATGACTGAATAGAGAGTCAAACTGATCATTACATAAAAATCTGTCCAATCTCTCCTTTATCAGAATGCCTCTTCTATTCCCCATCCATGTGAAGATATCGCCCAGTGGTTTCATATCTCTGAGGCAACATTCATCTAAACACTGTCGAAACTCCTCAATAAATTTTCTGTCTCTCATAGGTCCTCCATCCTTTTCCTCAATGCTGAGGACTTCGTTTAGATCCCCTCCAAGCAGCCACGGTTTGTTGTTCGATCCATTCAGTTTCCGAATGAGGTCCCATGTTAAAGATTTTTGCCCTTGCTCTGGGAAGCCATACACACCCGTGAACCTCCAGCTGACTCCTTCCCAAGTAACATCACAATCTATATGATTGCTGGAGAAAGATTTGATTGCCACCGTGTCACTCTCCTTCCAGAACAAGCATAAACCACCTTTGGCCCCCACACTTTTCACCGTGAAACACCCTTCAAATCGACATGAATTCTTTAATCGAGCTGTAACCTTCTCATCACATTTTGTTTCGCTGAGAAAAAGAATTTGGGGATTCCTTGTTTGCACAAGGTGTTTGACCGCTCGGAATGCTCTCGGGTTCCCCAACCCCCGAGCATTCCAACTTAATGTTTTCATAATCCCAGGCAGGGCTGTGAAACAGCCACTGCCAAATTCTGTTCAGAAACCGTGACAACCTCCTCGACTTCCTTTGTCTCCTTGGACTTTTTCTTCTTGTTGTCTTCCACTTCCTCACATTTCCTTTTCTTTGATCTTGATACTCCAATTTGAATTTCCTCAGATTAAGAACGTCTTCCTCTTCTCTTCCAAGTCGGATTTGTCCTGGAGGAAGATATTGAACCGGTTTGACTGACTTCTAACCCAGCAAGGGCACTGTTGGGACTCTCTAGTCTTGGCACTTCCTTGGTCAGATGCAACATACCCCAATTTTCAAATCTTTTATAAGAATTCATCAATTCTTCTGAAGGCATTGAAATAACCCCTGTCTGTCCTCTTAGATTCGGATCTTGAATTTCTTCATCCATCGGACTTTCCAAATTTAGGGCAACATTCAGTCCTTCTTCACTTTTTCCCCCTGCTTCAGCTCTATCATTCTTTTTTGGATCATTATTAGCTTTCTTCTCCTCGTTGTTCCTTGGAGTTTCAGTGCTTTTTGGTGGCCTAGCAAAGCCCTGGAATTTCATCCACATGCCAAATTCAAAATTTTTGTTGTTTCTTTCCTCTCCATCAGAGTTCTTGGAACACTCCTTTGCTACATGCCCAATTAGTCCACAGTGGAAGCAGAAGTCAGGGACTCTTTCGTAACGGATAGAGATCCAACAAGTTTCGGTCTTGTTTTCTTTTTTGAACATGAAACCTCTCCTTAGTGGTTTGGTGATGTCTAATTTGACCCTGATCCTTATGCTGTTGTCCCATGGATTTTCATTTCTGTTTGGGTCAATTTCCAGAAATTCACCTAGATTGTTGCCAATCTTTCTTGCCACTATATCGTTTCGGTATCCTATTGGAAGGTTTATTATTCTTATCCAGAAGTCAACTTTATTGAACTCTATGTCAACTGTTCGCTGGTCGTTCTTTGGAGCTTCAAAAACTATTAAATTCCTGTCAAAGAACCATGGACCGTTTCTTGTTATCCATTCTTTGTCATCCAGGCTTTCGAATTTGAAGAGGAAAGTATTTGTGTCCACAATTTCAATATTAAATTCTTTCCTTGTCTTCCAGGCGGTTGATAAAGCATTCTTGAGCGCCACTTTTGATATTAGTCTGTTTGAGAGCAGTTTGCCTATCAGGTATTGATTTGTTTGTCCCTTTATCTCCAGCTTTTCTTCCTCATTGAAAGACATGATGTCTTCTTTTTCTAACTCCAATAGGTTGAACCTCTTCCATTCGTCTATCAGGCTGTCTATTTCCATGGATGATCACGATCCCACCTTCCGCACCCAAGGATGCCAGGACGATGGCAGCAATACAGGCTGACGAAAACCCCAACTTTGCAGGGGACAATCTCCAAGAACCCTTACAAGGTCTTGATGATGACAAATGCAATAATTCTTGTGTAAAATTTTTTGTTTTTTTTTCTTATATGTTTGATAGGTTGTTTTTTAGGTAAAATAAAATTTGGTACGTATAATATAAAAAATATATATAACATACGTTAAAATAGATGTAAAACTAGAGTTTATAGTTTTTGCTCAGCCCCAACACAAAATAAAAAATAATAATAAATTTTATCCTTCAAATATTTAAATTTGATTTGCAATGTTCTCTATGCTCCAACTAATTTATCTTTAACGATGTTCATTTACACGGGTTAGTTCAATTAGATTAATATGTTATTTACAAATTTTGTAAATTTATTGCACAACATGCTATCGATATATTTTTTTTTGTATGTTTGTGATAGTGAGACATTTATTTAAGGTTAGACAATCGAGCTAATATACCCACATTTCTTGAATTGAATAGTAAAATTTATTTTTATTTTTTTCCTTTAAAAATGCATGTATTTCTCATTAGCCAATGAACCCAACACATAAGATCAAATTATATATATATATATATGGGAAAAATACACTTTTGCTCGAGGAGATTTGGTTTAGGTTTCGTTTTGGTCTCTGAGGTTTCAAACTCAACATTTTAGTCCCTGAGGTTTGCACTTAGTAGCATTTTGGTCCCTCCATCCGTATTTCCGTTCAAAACTAACGGTTTGCTGACGTGGCACCTATTTTTTTATTAAAAAAATATTTTTTAAATTTTAAAAATAAAATAATAATAAAATATTTAAAAAATATATATTTTTTAACTTTTCATTTTCCATCTTCTTTTTCCCCTCCTTTCTTCCCTCTCTTCTTCCTCCACCTTCTTCTTCTTCTCCAACACCTTCAACCATGGCCGGCGCCCAGCGGTCGACGACCATGTTCGCCGGCGACTTTTTTTCTTTATCCTTTAATTTAAATTTTTAATATTATTCTTTTAATTTTTAATTTCTTCTTCTTCACACCCGCCAGCTTCTTCATCACTTCTTCACCACACCCGTCGGCTTCTTCATCACCACACCCGCCGACGGTAGTCGAAAGCCGGCTGTCGCGACAGTTTTTTTTTTCTTTTCTCCTTCTTCTCCAACCTTCCTTAAAAAAAGAAAAAAAAGGTTGCCGCTCAGATCTTCTTCTCCGACGGACAGATCTGGGGAACCCCCTTCACGACGCATAGATCTTGGGTTTAAAGAGAGTTACTCGCTAAGAAACACAGACACGAGATGGAGAGAAAGACCGAGAGTTAGAGAGAGATCTGGAGTTTAAAGAGAGTTGCCCACGAACTGTCGAAGCTCGTGCACGCCGAAGCTGATCCATGACGCTCAGATCTCCCATCGGGATCGATGACTCGTTGCCCACTACCAGATCTAGAATGAAACGGCGTCGTCGGGAGGGAGAACGCGAGCTATCGGCGGCTTGTAGCTGTGTCGGACAGTGACACGATCTGTGGGTTGTACCGTCGCTCAGATCTCCAGTCGGGAAGGAGAACGCTCGTACTAGCGGCTCTTTGCCCGCTGCCAGATCTGGAATGAAACGGCGTCGTCGGGAGGGAGAACGCGAGCTACCGGCGACACGTAGCTATGTCGGACAGTGACTGGATCTGTGGGTTGTGGTTGTGCTCAAGCCGGAGAAGAATATCTGAGCGGAAACTCTCATTTTCTTTTCCCATCTCTCCAGATTTTTCTTAAAAAAAAAAAAAGAGTCGCCACCGACGGCGGTCGCCGGCCATGGCTGAAGGTGTTGGAGAAGAAGTTGTAGAGGAAGAAGAAGGTGGAGGAAGAAGAAGGAAGAAGAGAGGGAAAATAAAAAGAAATAATAATAATAATATATTTTTTTTATTATTTTAATATATTTTTAATTAAAAATTTTAAAAATAATTTTTTAAAATAAAAAAATAATGCCACGTCATCCATCCGTTAAATTTTAACGGAAAATTGGATGGAGGGACCAAATTGCAACTAAAATAAAACCTCAGGGACTAAATTGTTGAGTTTGAAACCTAAGGGACCAAAATGAAACCTAACTCAAACCTCAGGGACTAAAAGTGTATTTTCCCCTATATATATATATATATATATATATATATATAGATACATATACATACATACATACAATTAATGTCAAACATGAAATATCTTATTAATTAATTAATTTAATAAATACATTAAAATCCTACCAAAATTAATAAAAAATAATAGAGATTTAAATAGAAAATAATAACTAAAAGCTCATTAATGAATTGAGAATAAAATATTAAAAAAAAAAGGAAGAGAAAGAAATAAGGGAGAAAAGAAAAAAAAAGATTTTTTTTTAAAAAAGAAAGATAAAGAAATAACGTAAAAGACGAAAAAAGAAGAAGTGGCAAGAGATATATATAGAAAAAATGAGGAGAGAAAGAGGAGAGATGAGTGTAGAATGGAGGGAGAGAGATAGGTACATGAGAGATGGAAAAAAAAAAGTAGAAAAACTACTTTTTGTAGTTTCTCAAATTTTGGGTCCGTTTGGAATACATGTTAATTTAAATGTTTTTCGATAATGCATTTTTTAAAAAACGTTTTGTTTAAAAATTGTTTAGAATTTAAACACTCATATGTTTGGTTTCATTTCCTTCATAAGTGTTTTATACCTAAGTTATTGTATACTTAAAAACTCTTTTAAAAGAGGTAGGTTTAAAGTGTTTCCCTCAAAATGGTTTATTTCGGCCCGGTTTGATAACCATTTGGTTTTTGAAAATTAAACCTATAAATACTACTTCCACCTAGATTTTTTTTTTTTTTGTTTTCCTAATACATTTTTTCCATGTTTTCAAAAACCAAGCCAATTTTTTAAAACTAAAAAAAATAGTTTTAAAAAACTTGTTTTTGTTTTTAGAATTTGTCTAGGAATTTAAGTGTGCCATTGAAAAAGATGAATACCATGGTAGGAAAATTGAGAGAAAACAAACATAATTTTCAAAAACCAAAAACCAAAAACCAAATGGTTATCAAACGGGGTTTTTCCAATCTCATTTTCTAATAAATAATTTTTAGTGGTTGTCAAACACTAAAAGTTTTTTTCAAAATGATTTTTTTTTTCAAAATTAAACACTTGAAAAGTTAAACTAAACACACTCTTCAACTCTCTTCTGGAAATGTTTCTAAAAATTTAGAAACAAGAAACAAGATGAATTACCAAATATGTATGTTTCTAAAAAAAAATGAGAAATAGGAACAAAAAACAGGTAACATGAATGTTATCAAACGAGTCCTCAGTTTTTTTTATGGTCAAATATATATATATATATATATATATATATATATATATATATATATAATTTTAAGTTTAGAGAGGGCATGTGTCTCATCTATATATATATATATATATATATATAATTTTAAGTTTAGAGAGGGCATGTGTCTCCTCTAGATCTTTCATGAATCCATCCTTAATGTCAATAGAAATATCGATAAAATGTTGATGTCTATAGATATTTCAAAAAAGTTTAAAAATTCAAAAAATATATTTAAATTTTAAAAAATAAGTATGTTACTTTTTTTTTAAATAAGTTTAAATTTTCCATTATCAATATTAGGTGGACATTAGTAATAGGATGAATATTTAATCCATACACATACAAAAATGTGGATGAGTTTTAAAAAAATTTACAAACTTATATCATATGTGTTGTGTTTCGGAAAAAACTTCCCTATGTAGGGATCTCCCTACATACCACCATTCAAATGTTGACAATTAGGAGAGATAAAAAATTTTCCTCATTTTCTCCCTTTCTCTTTCTTAGTTGTCAAGATTTTAATGGGTATGTAGGGAGATCCCTACATACTGGCATGCAGGGAAGTTTTGTTCTTGTTTTTCCATTACAATATAAAATATGGGACATAAAATCTTGCAGATAATTTCTAAAAACACACCATTATTTATTTTATAGGCTAAATTATAAAAAAATGCCCCTGAACTACGGGGTTTGTTTCAAAAAATGCCCCTGAACTTTAAAAAGTTTAAAAAATACCCATGAACTTTAAAAAATGTTTCAAAAATACCCTTATCGTTAATTTTTGGATGAAAACTATTAAAAATTTCAGTTTCATTAATACTCTTTAACTTTCAAAAGATTTTAAAAAATAACCTTATTAGAAAATGCTTTTTTTCCCTTACCCCACCGTAAATTCTTCTTCTATAAAAATTAATGAAAAGCTTTACTTATTTTTCATGTATTTATACACAAGGAACTTTTCTTCTCTTTCAACACATCATCCCAAGAGCTTGATTAGATTTTCAACAATGGTTTTCAAACATTTTTAATGGTTCACATCCAAAAATTAACTGCAAGGGTATTTTTGAAACGTTTGATAAAGTTCAGTGGTATTTTTGAAACTTTTTAAAGTTCAAAAACATTTTTAAAACAAACACTATAGTTTTGGGATATTTTTTTAATATAATTTAGCCTATTTTATAAAATTGAAAGAGGGAGGAGTGAACTAGATAGAAGGGAAGCTGAAAGTGGGCGCGTGGTGAAAAGGCGCGTGGGTACCAGGTTTAGGTGATGATTATAGAAGAAGAATAGAGTGATGTAAAAAGGGGCATGCCTTTTGGTCCCCACAACTCCACTTCTATATGTCTACCACAAACCTATATAAATATGTGGAATGTCCACCGTAATGCCACCTCAATATTGTCTTCTTTTATATGTCTTAGGTCTCTTTTTTTTCCCAATTTTATTACATTTTCATCCTAATAACACCTAATTTCTTCTTTGATTCAAGATTTTTTTTTATGGTCAAATTGCATTTTGTAGTACCTAATCTTGTTCACTTTCATGTCTATTAAGTTTTGAACGTTTAAATTTTATGATTTGTTTCTTGATTTGGTTTTTGAAAATTAAATCTATAAATACTACTACCACTTATAAGTTTATTTGTTTTGTCATTTACCATCTTCTCCTGTTTTCAAAAACTAATTCAAGTTTTAAAAACTAAAAAAAAAAAAGTTTTCAAAAACTTTTTTGTGTTTTGGAATTTGGCTAAGAATTCAAATGTGTGCTTAACAAGGATGAGAACCATGATAAGGAAATTAGGAGAAAACAAGCATCATTTTTAGAAACTAAAAAACAAAAACCAAATAATTATAAACGGGTCGTAGTACTTCAAATTGCAATTGCATTTTATGATTTCTTTTCTTTACAAATAGTTTATGTGGTGCGTTATTTGTTAGTTTTGCTAGTTTTTTTAGTAGAGTTTAGAGACTCGAACCTTCGATCTCAAGAAAAAGTGTACATATCAATCACCGTTGAACCATACTTATGTTGGTTAGTTTTGTCAATTACTATAACTAATTTTGTTAAAAGGTTGCTCATCTTCCTATTGTATTTGTTGAAGTAAGTTTTCTAGAATGCTTTTACAAGCCCTACTCCATATTAGAGGTGCAAATTGAAATTGACAAAATCAAAAAATTGAATTGAACCTGTTGATGCCAAAATCCGGACAAAAGACTCACCTGACCTTCACGTGGCACCAACAGTGAATTTGTAGAGACTGGGGAAGATGTGACCTGCAAAACCAGTAGAGACTGCACACCGGTGTGGTGCTTGCCACACTGCCTCCAATGCTTAAGTCAGCAAGGAGTAAGATGAGATAGCAAGAGAGCAAGAGAATAGAGAATTCAGAGAATAGTTTCGGGGTCCCTTCTTTAAGGTTGAAGAAGTGTTTATATACCTTTTCCTTTTTAGGGTTTCTAGGCGTTGGAAGATGATTCGGGCTATACCATGTTGAATCGAGGAAGCCAAAGGACTCTAGGAACCAAGCGGAGGGGTGGAGCTCGGTCCCGCATAGGCGGGCCGACCACAGACCTCAGCCTCGACCATAGGCTGAGGTCGAGCATGGGGTGGGCCAAGACCCAATCCCTTCGGCCTTGTGATAGCACCAAATTAATGCTAATTATTTCTGTAAATCTTGTTTATCTTAACGTTATTATTTGTGAAAATTGACTAATTTTGAGTCTTATTGATGTATAGGTCATTTTGGTGTTCTCGGGATCAAGAAGGACATTTTGAGTCAAAGAAGCGAAAGTCAACCAAAAAGTAAACAGGGACAAAAATTAAGCTATTTTCCTGAGAGCTAGCGTCGAGACACTGCAAATATAGTGTCTTGATGCTACAGAAATCAGAAGCGTGAAGAATCACTGTCAGCGTCTCGACGCTGACACTTATTATAAATATGCAGTTTCGCGATTAGGGCTTTATTCTTTTCTCCTTTTTTCAATTCCAGCCGCTTTTCTTTCCCAAATTCTCTGTTTTTCATATTTCTTTAGATCTTAGAGTAGATTTCTTAGTTTTAGATGGTGGATCGAGCCAGAGAGCGAGGTTTGGCATTCCAAATGACGGGCTAAGCTCAACTTTCATGTAATTGGGAACTTCGTTGTAAGTTTGGTTTGGATTTTTTGAGATTTTGAGTATTTTCATTCTGAATTTACTGTTTTATGTGTGTTTCAATTCTATTTCATAACAATTAGTTTTGATTAGTGGGACTGACAACCCCAATTGTCGTCATTCTAATTATATTAGCTATTGATAGTAAATAGGCAAAGCATGTGGCCCTATTTTAGGCGTATTATCCCTAATCTTGTAGCAAATTGCATACTAGCCTAGAATTTGACACTTGGCTAATTTAATAATTTAGGTTTTTCCTAGTTATAAAATTGGCTACCTAACTATCCAAATCTTAATGCAATTATAGCTAGTTAATTCGGTCGGGTTCATTAGTAATCAACTAGATTAGCTTCGATGCATTGGTCGGGTTAATAAATTAGGGATATTATGGCTCTTTGGCTTTTCCAGGAGTACGTTAGGCTTAAAACGTAAATTTCATCATTAGATAATCTGTGATTAAGATCCATCCAAATGAACACCGAAAGTACCGATTGCATGAATCCGAGGTTCGATCAACCACTCCCTTTTATTTTTCCGGGCTTTATTTTCTACAATTTATTTTCTATAATTTATTTTCTTGCAATTTATTTTCCTTGCTCTAATTTATTTTCTCCAATTTCCCTCACCCTTCGGTTACATATAAACATAAAAGAGCTTGAAAACAAAACCAACTGTTCCTAGTGATCTACCCCGGCCACTACCGCTACAAGTTAGCTTTAGGTGTCGGTGAATATAAATTTATTTGATTAGGACCCTCGACAAGTCCTCTTATCACCTTAGCCCAGCCCTATGGCCTATTTTCCCTCCGAGGTCCATTTCTTGGTCGTTTTTTCGGGTTGGCGTCGCGTTATCCTGCTTAGTCATTGAACTCCAGAGTGGTCCAAAATTACCTATAACATTAAGCCGCCACTCTTGAATTAGGATTCAGGTGTGACTTATTGCAATAGGTTGAACACCTTAAGCCCGATTTAAGAGTAAAGATCTTCCCCTTATGTTGATTCATATATTGGTTTCTCGTTATCCTGCAAGAGAGGACTAAACTAGACAAAGTAGAGGCTCCCTGAATAGGGGTTAAGAAAGACAAAAATGAGAAAAGTGAGGGGATGAAGAAATAACCCAGCCTCGGCCTCGACCTCGACCTCGAGATGAGGCCGAGGCTAACGTTTGGAGCGAGTCCAAACTCCCGTGCCTTTCACCCCTCATTTTGGACATTGTTCAACTCATTCCTCTGTTTTGAAGCCCCTTGTGTAAGTGCTTCTCTCGCTTAGCCATTTATGTGGCACACATGGTAAGACCATAGGGTCGGCCTCGACCACCTTTCCAATTATTGAAATTTTTGAGTTCCTGCATCAAAATGTTAATTTCTGCAAAAGAAAAATGAGGGAAGTGGCTAGGGTCGGCCTCGACCTCAAATCCCTGTTAGCCCAAAATTTAAGTCCCTACATTCATATGTCAATCCTTGTAGGAGAAAAATGAGTGAATAAGCTAAAACATGTAATCTTTGATCAAGACATGCTAATCTAGTTTGCCTTTTGTTTAATAAGGAGTGCATATCACCTTTTACTTGCTTTTTGTTTATTAGGGAGTGCATATCCCATGTGCAACCCCCTTACTCAAGTAAAATTTTACTAAAACATAAAACATAGTTGAGTAAAGAGAAGAGTACCTTGAAAGTTTAGCGTGGGTTGTGCACTTAATGTCTCAGGCTCGCATGTAATGGCGTGGGCTTTAAGCATGGAAGCTTAGACTCGCATGTAAGCGTGGGCTCTAAGTTGGAAGGCTTAGACCTGCATGTAGGCGTGGGCACTAAGTTGAAAAACTTAGGTTTGCATGTAGGCGTGGGCACTAAGCTAAAAAGCTTAGGCTCGCATGTAGGCATGGGCACTAAGCTGGAAGGCTTAGGCTCGCATGTAGGCATGGGCGCCAAGCTCGAGGGCTCAGGCTCGCATGTAGGTGTGGGCGCCAAGCTGGAGAGCTTAGGCTCGCATGTAGGAGTGGGAACTAAGCTGAAAAGCTGATAACACTCATTTATGTGCGTTATTTAGCCTTAAAAACCTAGGTTATTGCTTGGAAAGCAAAGACTTTGTGTTTAAAATCTTATCATTTCAAGTCATTTTAGCAAAAGTTGTAGAATCCTGAAGAAAATCTTAGAATTATAGAATTTAAGCTTAAAATGTACAAAAGGAGATTACTTTTGTAAGAATTTATCCAAGTTAATGTTTTTGTGCAGAAAACTTTGCGAGGAAGTTGTGCCCGCAAGAGGAGAGTTAAGGTAGCGGAGCAAACAAGTTAAAGTTAAAAGAATTGCGCCTGCATTGGGACCTAAGGATGTGGGATATGCGATCAAAATGCGTCCGCAAGTGATAAGGGTAAAAAAATATACCTATTTTACCCTTATATTTAGCTAATTTTCTTGTCAAAAGTTGCATGTTTAGATCAGTTTTACTATTCCCGAGCTCAAAATATGTTAAAGTTGATGAATTAGGGAGTTGAGAGTCACATTTGTCAAATTATGCTTATTTGTGCTTAAAATACTCAATTTGATATGAATTTGACCCAATTTGGTGTTGTGTAGGAAAGCAGAGGAAAGCTGGAAGTTACCAAAAAATATGACCACGTTTCTGGGAAGGCCAAATTCAAATGCGATCGCATTTCTGGTAAAACAGAGGTCGTTCCGAGTCCGTCGCGGGTCGTTTTGAACGAGACTTTTGCGCACCTAACCGGTCGTTTTGACCCTAAAAATGACTGGGCTACCTACCAGCACCTATTTCGTGGCTCCTCAACCACTACCCACACTATATAAGCTCGTGATTCGAAGTCAAATGCAAGTAGAACTCACTTGGAAGAAGAGGGTGGTGACAGAACCCTAGTAGACGCCCATTAGTAGGGATGGTCGAAGTCCTTCTTAGATGACTAAATTCTAACCTTAGTTAGACATCAAACCTTAGGGTTTGTAGGGATTTTCACCCTATTCCTATTGTAAAGAAGAGTAGAGTGTCGAGAAAACTCTAGAAGGATTGGATAAAAGAAAAAACCCTAGTATTTAGCTACTGCCATTATTTCCAGCACTTGTCACTTTTGAAAGTGTTTATTCGCTTAAGTTTCTATTCAATGCATGTCATTCTTTATTGATTATCATTCTGATCTTGCTGAGTTTAAATTGATCACTTAGACTTTGCATGCTATGTGAGTTTGATCTCCAAAAGGGACAAACGATATTGGTTCTCGTAAAGGTGATATAGGAGAAAGGGCTCGAAAGAGTGTATTCGGTGTTATAGGGCAAGCTGCCTAAGACACCCTATAACAACTATAGGGTTATAGATTGTATTCTTGAATTATCTATGTCGGAGTCGAGTACAGAAATGTGCATAACGGTACTCGCTTAGCCTTCTAACGGTTCTTGGGAGCAAGGCCAAATAGAAGTTAAATCTAACCCAATGCATTGAATAGGCTTAAGTTGAATAATCTATGATTAAAGTTATTTGCCTTTGGGATGAAACTATATTGAATACCTCATTTTATTTATCGTTGTCATTTCTTTACTTATTTTGTTTTGTTTTCCAAAAAATCAATCATCAATTATTTCTTTGGTTACCTATTCTAGCAATCTTTGAACAATTTCTTCTTCAAATCTGAGTTTCCAATTTAGTCCTCGTGGGATCGATACCCTTGGAATACTTCTATGGTTTTTATTACTACGTGTGACAGTGTATACTTGCACTAAGGTTGGTGGAATCACTCTCATTTCATTATTTATCATCTTTACTAACATATTCATTTCAGCCTCTGCTGCATCAAGTTTTTGGCGCCGTTTCCAGCGACCAAAAGCGAAGCCAGTTTTGTTATTTGAAATTGCGATTCGATTGCGATCACATTACTGTCTCAAAGGGAATTTGACTTTAATTTGCAATTTTTCTCTTGTAGGTTGAGATTAGTGCATGAACAAGGGGTGTTCGCTCCTTGATATTGATCTTAAGATAGAAAGAACCTTTCGTTGTCGTAGGAAAGAGCAAAGACGAAAGAGAAGGGAACAACAAGAGTTGAGCGCACATGAACCTCTAGAAGAAGCTTCTTACATACAAGAGTTTCCGATGGAACAATGACGGGACCGACCACTAGTTTGGTCGGAGCGGTGCTAGCTTGTTAATCGACGTCCTGAATTAAAGTGAATTTACATTCACAGACTTAGGCGCGTCCGTGCCGCGGGGCTGGCGTCAAAACAAATTTATAGTCCGCGGACACCAAACTACCTTGCAGTAGTAGTGGTCGAGGTCGATCACAGGGAACAGCTGGTTCACTTATAATCTCTTTTGTGTTGTGGAGTGGTAAAGAAAAGGGGGTTTGAGACGAATGGTGAAAATTGTGGGCGAAGGATGGACGTAAGAAGGTAAACTGACAGAAAGTCAGTGGATAAGAAGGTAAACTGACAGAAAATTAAATAAGAGGAAAATAAATGAGATTTCTTGCTCAAGCTCACACTTAGTCTACCTAGAGTCAGTCTTACTAGCTCGGGATTGGATTATATAACCCTCAACTCCTCTTCCCTCTACACTGGCACTAGGAACTTACCAATAAGCAAATATGACAAATTAGACTGTTTTTCTCTTTACTCAGGTGCCTGGAAAAATAAAAGACATTTTTTTTTTCTGCGCTCTTCTTTTTCTCTCTCTCTTTTTTTGCGGGGCACTAGCTTTCACACTACAATGCAATGACCCATAACCCGAGTTTTACTCTTGGTTGGTCTAACTGATCACACGATAGGTAGCTTTTTTTACCCCTATATAGCATGTTTTTTCTTGAAAAATAAAAGTAATGTAAACGAGCATATGATTTTCTTTTTAAGCTCACGCACAGTTTTTTTCTTTTTCTTTTCTTTTCTCTCTTTTCTTTTTCTTAGGCATATTTTATTTCTTTTCTCCTAAGCAAGATATTACATGCTAATTTATGGGCATTTGAATCTTTAGCTCATCCCTACACTTATCGAGGTGACAACAAGCATATGAACTCTATAATTCGCTCCTAAGCTTTCAAACTAATCCTGGACATGCTAAGGTTTACTCTTGCAAGAAAAGTACTAGAAAAATTTTAAAAAGGCTCAATTTCTGGGCACATGCTTATCATTCAATAAAAGCAATAGAGTTGGCAGGATGACACATTGTTGATTTTCATAATCAGAGAAAAAGAAACCAGATCATCCATACATCAGTACTCAATCAATTAAAATTTGATCAAATATAGGTACAATGCTCAGATGCATGGCCTCAATCCAGAAAACATAGAGTGTTAAAATAAAATCATGTGTAATAAAGATAGTCTGATACTCAGGTGCATCAAGACTCCACCAAAACAGGCATGCAAGACTAATTCCACCCCCAACATAGAATCATGCATCCCGTTCTAGTGAATCTAATCAAGAAAAAGTAAAAGGGACGAAGAGTAAGAGAACAGAAAATCTCCCTACTTTTAAACTCAATGGTTGGAAGGGAATGATTCACCATGACTCGAAAGGTAGCAGCTTGCTGAAATAGGGTCACAAACTCCTAAAGACAAGAGAGGACAACAAACAAATAAAAACTGACAAGAAGAAAATAACTAGAAAATAAAGAGAAGGAATAGAAATAATTTGAAAACTAGGATGCCTCTCAGGAGCGCAAATATTTAACGTCGATTGCTCGACGAGATTTCCAGTCTTCAACCGAAATCCACTTCTTTGATCCACAGAGGATCATTCTTCTTTTTCTTAATCAGCTCCTGCACAGGAAAACTCAACTTGCACACAGAGTGCATGTTGTTGGTTAGAACGATTACCGCAAGTGCACAGGTCGTCACAAGTAATATAAAACGGTAGGTAATACCGAGTATCGAATCCACAGGGAGGCGAAGCGAAAATTAAGCAAAGCAAAAATCTCTTGAGCACTAAAAATACTTGGACGAAATAATATTTAGGGAACAACTCATGCAATAAAAAGGATTCAAAAATTAAAGCAATTAAAGAAAATAATTTGATCAATCGAACAAAAATAAAATATGGAGAAAGAGTTTTCTTTAAATGGGAAGAGGGGTCTTGAAAATCAATTATTAGCTAAACATTCATTATAATTATCCTATCTCATTGCCCAACTAATTATAATCCTAGAATCTCCGTTAATCACATAGGTTCTCCTGTCGGTTTCCCCTAATTGCAATTAATTCATTTTAACAACCTAAGTGTCCTTAGCGCCATTAAAAATCATTAATTATTACACTCTGATTCATTTTAGGAATCTAAGTTTAATCAACTAATCACGGTGTCACGACGGGCAATTAAACTAGTTGCATGGATTACGATCTATCCTTATTTCTCTCCGTCGAGTTTCCATTAAAAATCGGATCATTACACAATTGGCCAGATTGAATAAAGCATTAAGCACATCCATACAAATAATTAGGAAAAAGGGCAAGAGACAGGAAGTTATAATAACATTTTGACTATAATTTCATTTCAAGACCCCAAATTGGGGTTTAGCTACACATAGCTAAAATATCCACAAAATTTACAATAGAAAACATAATTAAGAGCAAAATAAAAGGAAAGGAATTGACCGTCGAAAAACCCCTTCGCTGACGCTCGGAGTCCCGCCGAACACTTCTTGAGCCTCCTAGGATGCTCTCCAAAAATTCCCCAAAATATTTCCAGCTAAAGAAAGCTCTCAAAAAGGCTAGAAAGCCTTGAGAGAGGCTCCAAAGGAGCCAAAGGAAGGAAGGGAAGGATGGAAGAATTGGTGGATGATTGATGGTGGAATGAGGCACCATGAGGCGTCTTTTATAGGCCTGGACAGGGGGTAGCGTCGCGACGCTGTGACGCAATCGACTTGGCGCCCAAGGAATGGACAGCGTCGCGACGCTGTGCCATTTTCAAGATTTTCCAACTGCGGTTTGGACTTCTTTTTGGGCCTTCTCTTCATTTCTTTTTGGGCTTTTTCTTCATGATTGATCTCTTTGACTCCCCTTTTGGTCCAAGCTTGAATTTGGGCTTGATTGGCTTCATTTTGGGCATTTTTTCCCCAAAATCCACAACTTTGCTCCTATGGACCAAATAACAAAATACATTAAATATTTTTAATAAAAGCACGATTAAAGCACAGAAAAGCCTAATAAATTGGGACTAAAATAGCGACATTTCTGCTCGCTATCAGTGCACAACATAAGAAAATTCAAACAGTATATCCTCATCCGCCCAATTAAAGTTAATTCTAAACACCCTAGTCTTAATCATGCTCTAAAGAAGCAGGGACATCAGGCGTAAAGGAGTTAGGTGCATAATGATCAGAGTTAGACTTAGCATTCCTAATCCTTAACTCTCCTAACATGCTCGGTGCGCTAATCAAATCAGACCCAGAATTAAAGGAAATATTAAGTTCAGGCTTACTGACCTTGATGGGATCTCCTCCTAACTTACCTTCCTGCTGCTCTGAGATTTGGCTTTCTAGCTCATCGGGGGAGTTGGCTCGGAATCTAGTGACTTCCCCCAGCTTTGCAATAATCTCCCACGCCTTACCAGGTGTAGTGGCAAGCACATCACCTCCACTAGCTGAGTCAAGCATTCTTCTATCTTCAAGTATCAGCCCTCCGTAGAAGCTTTCTATCAAGGACTTCTCTGAGAGTGGACTGTGGTGTTCCATGCAGTAAAGATTGAAATGACTCACGAACTCGTGGAACAGCTCTTCAGGTTCTTGCGTAGCTTTGACAATCCTTTCGGTGGCTTCTATCAGCAGCGCAATGGGGTGCCACTTCTTCAGGAAACTTCTCCTCATCTCGCTCCAGGAAGATACCGACCTTGGAGGCAGAGAGAAGATCCACCTTCTAGCCTCTCCTTACAGTGAGTATGGAAACACCCTCAACGTGAATTGATCTCCAGATACCTCCTGGGGTTTCTTTTCAGAACAACTTGAGAAGAACTCGGATATATGAAAGTAGGCACTTGTTCCTGGCTCACCACAAAAGGAAGAAACCAAGAAAATAAATTCAGATAGGAAGACAGAATTACCTTCTTCATGATTTATGCAATAGGGGGGGTGGTGGATAATTGGGAGCTGGAAAATTGTTCTGCATTGTTCTCTCGGCTTTATCTATCCAAGCAGATATTAGATTGAGAGCTTGTTGGATATCCATGAAGCTCAGTACTTTTCCTTGTCCTTGGCAGGGAGGAGTTTGCTCTTGTAAAGATTTGTCACTGGACCTGCAAGAAACAAACTAACACAAGAGACAAGAAAAAGGTGAAAAACACAAAATTAATTAGAAGCAAACGTCGTGTTCCCCGGCAACAGCGCCAGTTTTACGGGACCGACCACCAGTTTGGTCGGAGCGGTGCTAGCTTGTTAATCGACGTCCTGAATCACAGTGAATTTGCATTCACAGACTCAGGTGTGTCCGTGCCGCAGGGCTCGCGTCAAAACAAATTTATAGTCCACGGACACCAAGCTACCTTGCAGTAGTAGGGATCTGAAACAGATGGTGAAAATTGTGGGCGAAGGATGGACGTAATAAGGTAAACTGATAGAAAGTCAGTGGATAAGAAGGTAAACTGACAGAAAATTAAATAACAGGAAAATAAATGACGAAAAAGTAAATGTGAAGGTTGGTCAAGCTCACCTTGCCGCTCGTTGAAGCTGAAGACACTCAGGATTAGTACATTTACTTTTTACTCACCGATTAGCAGATAATGATTTATATGCATGTTGTCTATAGGTACTCTAAATCAATTGACTCAATCCTAACGTTTATCGATTCAATTACTAGCTACTAATCAACTAACCTCACGAACCCGTCAATTTAATTAATTAAGCATATGCATTAAGAACTAGATACCCCTAGAGCGCTAGCCCATCGGACCCACTTAGCTAACATGCAATTAATCAATAAACTAACCTGGCCACAGTCAATAAATCAATCAATTGTTGCTCTAGACTAGAACACTCATAATCAACTAGAGAAACGTCTAATTAATCACAAGTATCGATTTAGACTCCTAGATCTATTGTGTCAGCAACAAAGTCAGAGTTTGCTCTTGGGACCCGTGCTCACGAATCAATCTAACGCTAACTATTGAATTAACCATCCATTAGCTAAGTGGAAATCAATTCTTTAGTGGATTATTAACATACGAGCTGCGAGTTAGGGCGTCAATCTAACCTACTGCGCATGCTAATTATAAAAGCGGGAATCTAAAATCACAAACAACTAATAAATCATGCATAAAGCTCAATTATCTGAAGATAAACAATGAATCAGTTCAAATTTACTCAAGAATCTCATAAAACTACAAATGTACTTACAATCCCGAGGTCCCAACTACAACGAACGGTACTTAGACAGTCATAGACAAGTTTAATCTAAGCCCAAGGCTCGAGAAACCAACCTAATCTACCTTGAAAATGTAAAATACAAGAGAACAGTGGAGAAAACCAAGAGTAGACGACTGCTAAACACCTCAATCGGCGTTCCCCTCTTCTTCCCCGCTCAATTGGTGTCTAAAAAGACCCCTTCAAACTCTCCATGCTGCTGCCCTAATCGCAGCCGCTGTATTTAAAAAGGCGGACTGGCGTCTCGACGCCAACGCTAATTTAATCGTGCCTCCGCTTCCGAGGCGTCTTGACGCCATCTCTCGAGTCTCCAAGAATAGGTTGCTTCAAAACTTGATCCGTTTGGCGCTGATTTCGAGTCCCGAGTGCTCCACTAAGGTTTTTTCACTGCCTCGGCATCCCATGGACTTTAAGATGGATTAAAACCGCGCTAAAATCCTCGAATTAACACCAAAATTGAATATGGGCTTCATTGAAGCATTTGATACTAAATTCCTACAAAACATAACTTTAAGAGGAATAATTATCGTAAAACTAACAAGATTAAGCACAATTAATCATGGGTAATCGAGTCCCATCAAATACCCCCAACCTAAACCTTGCTAGTCCTTGAGCAAGGATATAAAATAAAAGTATAAGATTCTGTTTAAACCTTGCTAATACTCGAGAGAACACAAAATAGAAGTATAGGAACACATTGTTGACAACTGTCCACTAAATCCTACGTCTGTCTTTTATGTAGGTCAACAAGGGAACCAGAACCAGAATAAATGGAATCCATACTTGACTACATACAACCCAGGTTGGAGACAACATCCAAACTTCTCTTGGAGAGGGTAAGCCAGCTCAAGTAATTCCAATACAAATCAATTTGGGAAACCTCCTACACAACAACAACTACAAAAGAACTTCCAACCAGTCCAAGTGCAGAATCAAGAGTAAAATCTAGAGACTCTTATGAAAGAGTACATGGCAAGAAACGATGCCGCTGTTAGAAATTTGGAAATACAGATCGATCAGATTGCTCAAGAAATAAAAAACATACCACAAGGGACGTTGCCCTGCAAGACTGAGATCCCTCACAGAGAAGGAAAAGAGCAATGCAAGGCAGTCACCTTGAGAAGTGGACTAGAGTATGATGGTCCAAAATACCACGTGAATCAAAAAGTAAGGAATATCCCAGAAGAAGCTCAAGAAAAGTTTTCAGAAAAGAAATCAGAAGTTACCTCAGAAGTTAATCGGAATAATGAAAATGAAGAAAAGACCAAGGAGCATGAAGCCTTGGAAGAAAAAAAAATGAAAATTCAAGTTCAGAAAAAAAAAAAAAAAAAAAAAAAAAAAAACAAGGGAGTGCAACCTCAAAACTAAAAAGTTCATTATAGATCCAGAATACAGACCACCACCTCCATACCCTCAAAGATTTAAATATGCTTCATAGGATGCACAATTTAAAAAGTTTTTAGATGTTTTAAAGCAACTACATATCAACATTCCGTTGGTAGATGCGCTTGAACAGATGTCTACTTATGTGAAGTTCCTGAAGGACATTCTATCCAAGAAAAGAAAATTGGGAGAATATGAAACAATTGCATTTACTGAATGTTCTAGTGCATTGGTCAAAAATGAAATCCCTCCCTAGCTAAAAGACCCAGGAAGCTTCACCATTCCATGCTCCATTGGAGGAAGGAATGTAGGTAGGGCTTTATGCGATTTAGGAGCGAGTATAAGCCTGATGCCATACTCAGTTTTTCAATAGTTGGGGATAGGAGAAGCAAGATCAACAATTGTAACCTTACAGTTAGCTAACAGGTCACTAATGCAACCTATTGGCAAAATTGAAGATGTGTTAGTCAAGGTTGATAAATTCGTATTCCCAGCAAATTTCATCATTCTGGATTATGAAGTGCCAATTATTTTAGGACGACCATTCTAAGCAACTGGTAGGACCTTAATTGATGTTCAAAAAGAAGAATTGACCATAAGGGTCAATGAACAGCAAGTCACTTTCAATGTTATGAATGCAATGAAATATCCTGGAGATCTTGAGGAGTGCTATATGATTGATGAGGTTGATGAACTTTCACTAACCACTCTTCAGGAAATGATGAAAGGAGAAACATTGGAGGATGTACTCGGAAATGAAGAACAAGAAGAAAAAGGTGGGAAAAAGATCGAAGTAGCAAAAGAGGTCAAGCTACAGCCCATGAATGGACAAAGAATCAAACCTTTATTGGGGGAAGGGCTTTAAAGATGAAGAAGCCCTTGCTTCTGTGATTGATTTGGTATGAATTTTATTCCTGAGATTATTTTTGTAAATTATGTAGATCTATAATGATTGAGAAATAAAAATAAAATAGATAGGAACCCAAAATATATGGACAAGAGTAAAAACTCTGTCTAGGAAAATCCTATCTAGAAACAGGTACTTAAGTTGACCGTAGGGAACACCTTTTCCTAGGGATTTACCTGGGAGTTTGAAAAGCCCAAGTTATTTTGTATCCATCTATTTTAAAGAAAAAAGAAAAAAATAATTAATTAATCATGTTTAAGCATGTGAACTTTCTAAAGCAAATAAAGGAAAGAAAGAAAAGCAAAGGAAAATAAAGAAGACAGAGTACTGGGAGTAATGCGACCGCATTTTCCAAAAGTCAGAGGGCAGTGACGTCATTTTAAATGACCATCACGTGACCTAATTGAGAAAACTATAAATAGCTGACTTTAAGTGTTTTCCCTCTTCACCAACCACTTAGACTTTCGGTATTCAAGTCAAACACCAAACTCTCCATCTTCACTCTCTTGAAATCGAAACCCACAAGCAAGAACAATGAAAAACACACTGAAATCATCTTCATCCCGCAAGATTACTCGATCTCAAAGTAATAAAACTGCCCAAGGTGCTAAAGCATGTGCTCGACGTCAAGAAGAGCAACCTGAAACCATCTTGCACGACATGAGAAGGAGAAGACCCACAAGTTTCTCGCCTGCGATCGTGGACCAAGGAACCAGCGTTCAAACTCCTTCTTCCTCGATAATGTCGACTACCTTGAGGGAGAATCCGAGTTCATCTCAACCAAGAAGGTCCACACGCATCGATTCCATCCACAAAACCCAAAAACCCACGGGCCAACCATTAAGGAAACGCTCAAGGGAATGGCTTAGGATGATTAGGGAGATGGGAGCCCAAAGGCATGTGGCTCTTGAAGAAGAAGCAAGAAGGCGTGATGAAGAAGAAGCCGCCCAAGCTGGAGAAAGCTCTCGGCATGAAGAGACTCCAACGGGTAAAAATTCTAAACCTTCGACTAACCCTTCTTCGTCTTGCAGTGAGAAACCTTTTGTTACTTAAAGTGCAAGGAATAAGAGTCCAAAGAAGGTTGCACCTGAACAACCATTTTTTATTGAACCCATCAAAGTAGCTAGAATGCCTCCAGATGTATTCGAGGACATGATCCGCTGAGCTGTGGCACAAGCCCTCCTTATTGCTGAAGGATATAGGGCTAAGCAAGATGCATTAAGGGAGATAAGGGTAGAAAGAGAGATGGAAAATCAGAACATGAGAGAAGAAGATGTGCTTGTAAAAAGAAGGGACTTTGAAGAAGAAAAAGAAGCTGAAAGAAAGAAGGAAGAGGAAAAGCAAGAGGCCGAGAGGGCCATTAAAGCTGATAAAGAAAGAAAAAAATATGAAGAACCTAGGAGGGCAGCTGCTGAATTGCAACTCCTTGAGGAAGAAAAAACAGAGAAGATAAATTTTGAAAGAAGAAGAGAAAAGAAGAAAAGAAGCCGAAGATTTCCTTGCAGCTTTTGAGCCATTGCACAAGGCTCAAAGTGAGGTTGATTTGCTGCAAGGAAGAGAAGAAGAGACCCTTGAGAGGCCAAGTGAAGAAAACCAAGAAAAAGAGGAAGAGAATGAAGGCCAGAATGCGACCGCATTTGGGCCGCATTCTGAAGAAGGCCAAGAGAAGGCCAATGAAAAACAACCAACTGATGAAACCTTGGATCCTCTATTTGAGTATGATGTGATAGGACGTCCACCAGCAACTAAGAGCACCTCTTCGGGAGAGAAGAGGGATGAAGAATTGCGCCCAAGATGCGGTTGCAACTGGGTTTTCCAACAGAATATCGAGATTCGTGGGATCTTCACAGAATCGTCCAAAAATCCCCAATATGGTATCAAATCTCCAAAGATTGTGGATTCTTACCTTCCAAGGCCTTCTCACACTGATCTTGACAGCCAATCTCACCTTCCAAGGTCTATAAAAGGGGACCAAGATGCAAGATGCAAAGAGAGCTTGAAGTTTTCGTCCTTAGGACAGATTCTTTTTAGTTTTTCTCTTCTCATCTTGTAACCACTCCGAGTTTCGGGTCTTTCAAGCTCTGTCGGCTCTTTTATTCGAAAGAAGAAAAAGAGAAATGCTTGTCTCTCCTTGAAAAAGGCTAGAGCAAGTTAGGTAGGGTGGGAGATATCCTTAATAGAGTCTTGTCTTTACTTTTGTTTAGCATTCTTTTATTTCCATCAGTCTTGTTATTGTTTTCATTTACTTTTCCGTTGTAAGCTAAGCTTTTGTACTCGATTCATTCTTTAATATTAATTTCAGTTATCTTTTCTTTATGTCGAGTTTATTTTGTTTTATGTTTTGCACTTTATTTTCAATTATGAGCTAAGCTTCTACTTGGGGGTTCAAATATGTGGATTCCTTGAGTAGAAGAAAGCCCCGCCTATGCAAATGCAACTTTGTTCCCTCTAGCATTGTTTGATTTTGTTGAAATTAAAGTTTATTGTTAACTTAAACTGATCACTTAGGTTAGCAAAGTTTGTATTTAGCTGATGGCTGAAAGTTTGGAGTTAAAGACGCAGGTTCACCAAATAATAGTGGAAAAGATCCTAGTAATAGGACTTTGATTTCTTGCATCCTAGAAATAGGATTGGAACCACTAGGGTTTTAAGAGTCGTGAGCGTTATTCACCTAAGTTTCAACTAGCCCTAGAATTAGATGTCTAGTTGGCTTATTCTTCTAAAGGCACCTACAGTGGAGCTTAATAGAAGTCGGACTTAACTCACAATCTAGTTGTCAGGGCAATTATTGTGGGCGCAATTGAGAGATGTTATCTGCACCATGTCTATGTGGGCAACATAGATAGTGTTTCTCAGCCGACTGCAATGCCTGAGTAATTTGCAGGTGCATAGGTGGGTGTTATCTAAAGCTTAAGATTGAAACTATTTGAATTCCCATGTTTATCTCATAGATTTTATTTTTTTTTTCTTTCTTTTTTTTTTTTTTTGCTTAATTTATTTCTGTCTTAAAACTAAAACCTCAATCAAACTATTTTTCTTGGTTACCATCTGTGGCCGCAATTTAGGTTCCCATTTTACAGAATCGTGTGTTTCCCAACTAGTCACCATCTCCCTTGGGTACGATATCCAGAATATTTTCCATTTTATTACTTGATAGTGTGTACTTGCACTCGAGCAGGTTTTGCGCATTATTAGCAGCACGACACGTCAAGGTTTTGGCGACGTTGCCGGGGAGATTTTTGGTAAAACAATTGGTTAGCAAATATTTAGTTTCTATAAAGTAGGAATTGCGATCGATTTGTGATAGTGGGCATAACGAGCTATTTTTCCCAGTTTATTTTAGTTAGTCTTGGAGTATTATTTGGTTGTTTTTATACACTTTAATGTTTATTTTGTAGGAAATGAATTCTTGGAGGAAATGTTGAATTAGAAATTTGATCGGGTGCTCGGGACCAAAAGAAGAGCAAAAGAAGCAAAAAGAATCAAAGTTGGATGCGTAAGTTTTAGACAAACCCGAGAGCTAGCGTCTCGATGCTGGTTTTCTTTTTATGTTTTTGGCAGTAGCAGGGATAGCGTCGCGACACTATCCACAACGTTGCAACGCTACCGACAATTTTCCTATAAATACATCCTTAATTGCTATGGCCAAGGGGAGTCTGTTTGGTTAGATTTTAGCCCTAATTCCGACTAGAGACCTTTGGTGGGAACTGAAGCAAGGCCAAGGAGTGGGAACCAAGCTTGGAGACGTGGAGATCATGACGGGGACGTGTCGGTTTCAACGGATTCAAGAGTTTTCCCTTTTCTTTCCCTTACCTCTTGTTTTTTTATGGCTTTTCTTTCAATCAGTGTTTGTAGTTTCAAGACTATGAATTGCTAGTTGTTTGTCTTAGGGATTGATGTAGTTGTTTAGTTTGTTGGATTGATTTTTGGTATGAATGTGCTTTTGTTTTATCTATGCAATTATGATTAAATGGTTTCAATTACTTGACCACTAATTGAATGATTTAAGTGTTGAATCTAACTCGGGGAGAAACGATTTAGCCTAAGACTTAATTTACTAATTGCATGACTAAAGTAGAATTTCTAAGATCGTGACGAAATTTAGAATTACTTTAGAAGTTGTTAGAAGAACTAAACCCAAAGCCTTGCATGTTAATGAAATTAGATAGGGATATCAAGTTGGTTGCATGCATGAGAATCAATTATGCTCGGGAGAGATAGTTGTGATAAAAGGTTCCTAGACTTGGTAGAATAATTGCATGCTAAATTCATCTTATTAATTAATCTGCAATCTCAAACAATGAAATCAATTCCCTAAGAGTCATTCCATTTGAGTCTCCACCTTTATTTTATGTTTTTTGTCTTTAGATTTATCTTTTGTCATTAAGTCTTGCTCCCTAAATAAAATTGAACAAAAGTATCCACGGTACTTAGTTTAACTTAAAAACCAATCCAGAGGATGACACTTGTTTTACACGAAAACACTATATTATTACTTGACCTAAACACTTGCGGTAAGCAAATCGCACATCAAGTTTTTGGTGTCGATCGCAAAATCCTCTGTCACAGGACATCAATTCTTTTTGCAGAGATTTCTTTGCCGATTGGATTGGTGTATGCTCAAAAGACTTGAATTCAATTTTGACCCTCAGATAGAGAAGACTTTCCAACAGTGCCTAAGGAGCAGAGAAGGAAGTTAAAGGAACTACGAGAAGTTCAATAGCAGGAAACTCCAGAAGAAATTTTTTTTGCAGGAAATTGCGATGGAGCCACCGCAGCAAAGAGGAGTGATGTGGAATTTTCCTTACCGCAAGCGCACGGGTCAAGTAATAATATAGTGTTCGTAAAAACGAGTGTCGTCCTCTGGATTGGATTTTTAAGCAAATCAAGTATTGTGAATTATCTTGCTCAATTTTATTTAGGGATCAAAAAGTGATGAGTGTGTTGATGCCAAAATCCGGACAGAGGACTCACCTGACCTTCACGTGACACCAACAGTGAATTTGTAGAAACTGGGGAAGACGCGACCTGCAAGACCAGCAAAAACCGCTGCACACCGGCGTGGTGTAGGCCACACCGCCTCCGATGCCTAAGTCAGAAAACCGAGGAGAAACTACAGATAGTAAGGGGAGAGTCAGGAATAGAGTTTCGGAACCCTTCTTCCGTGGTGAAGAGGGGGTTTTATACCTGTTTGTCCTCCTAGGGTTTTTAGGAATTCGGTGGTGTTTTGGGACGAACCAGGTGGAACCGGGGTGATTCGGGGCATCAGGGACCAAAAAGAGGTCATCGGGCTCGGCCCGCGCAAACGGGCCGAATGGTCGGCCTCGGCCTTTTGCCATTTTGGCCCGACCCTTTGGTCCGGTCTTCCTCTGGGTCGGTCTTTTGGTCCTACCTCTGCCCGATTGTCCTCGTCAGCTCCTTGTCCATCTGTGTGGTCCAAAATCACCTATAACAGAGTGATTAATGGAAAACTAAATCAAAGCAAGTAAAAAGTGTGGAAATTCAATTGGGAGAAATACTTAGGGAATTGATTTCACCGATTTAGTCTAGGATTGATTTTAAGGAGTAAGTTATTATGCACAATGAAATTATGAGTCAAAAACCCTTTAATCACAACTACCTCTCCCGAGTATAATTTATTCTCATGCAAATTAACTAACTTGATATCCCTATCTAAGTTTATTAATATGCAAGGCAATGAGATCTTTTGACTAATTCCAAAGTTAATCTAAAACCGTCACGAATTAGAAAATAAACTCTAGTCATGCAATCTTGAGTAAGTCTATATTAAATCCCCTCTCCCAAGCTAGATTCAAAACTTAAATCATCCAACTAATGGCCAATTAATTGAAAGCATTAAATCAAGATTACAAACATAATAATCATTGCACAACTTAAACCATAAATTCAATCCATAAACTTAATCAACTACATCAATCCCTAAGTTATGAGTTTAGCTACTCATGAATCTAATTACAAGCTCAACTAAACATAATAAAGCCATAAAGTCTAGCTAAAGAAAAGGAAAGGGAAAAGAAAACTCAATGTAGGCCGAGTCCAACGTCCCCGTCACGATCCCCACGAACAATGGGTTGATTTCCGATTTTCTCCCTTAGCTTCAGCCTTCAAATCCTCTGTTTTAGCTCTGTTTACGGCCCCAAGAAGTCCAAAAATTGATTCCCCAAAAACCTAGCCGAAAGGATGCTTATATAGCAAAATTTCGTCGTAGCGTCGAGACGCTGTCAAGACGCGACTCGACGCTGCCTCTTATACGCGTGTGTCTGGAAAGGAAATGTGGTAGCGTCGAGACGCTATTGTCACAGCGTCGAGACGCTGTGACCTTATTGCGCCTGATTCGATATGGAATGCCTGCGTCGAGACGCTAAAGAAGCAGCGTCGAGACGCTGGTCTATATTTGACCCGAAATTGACTTTTTTCTCTTTGAAGCTTTTCCATTCCTTTGCATCTTTTCACGTTCCGAACACCTGATTGACTCCAATATTACATTTTAGCTCCAATCAACAATTTCCTACAAAATAAACAATTAAGTGCAATAAAATAGCCAATAATCATCAAAGACTAGCTAAATTAGATAAGTAAAGATAGATAGCTATGCTCGCTATCAAGGAGCACAACCCAACAATGTGCAACAACAAGATGTGACAACAAATAATCCAATAGTTATTGTAGATGAAAGGAATATAGCCATCAGGAATTATGCGGCCGCAACTTTTTACAATCTGAATACAGGAATTGTTGAGCCAGTCATTGATGCCAATCACTTTGAGCTCAAGCCAATCATGTTCCAAATGCTTCAAACGATAGGCCAATTTTCAGGACTTCCTAGTGAAGATCCTCACAAGCACATGAAGCAATTCTTGAGAATATGCAACTCATTCTAGCTCAATGGAGTATCCAATGAAACTTTTTCCATTTTCTTTACAGGATAATGCAGAAGCATGGTTAGATTCTTTTCCACCGAATAACATCACCACATGGGATGATCTTGCTTAAAATTTTCTCTTGAAATATTTTCTGCCCACAAAGAATGCACAAATCCGAGGGAAAATTATCACTTTTAAACAAGGACCACAAGAAGGAGTAGACACAACATGGGAACAATTCAAGAAGTTGATAAGGAAATGTTCACACCATGGTTTGTCCGCTTGTCTTATTGTAGAGCACTTTTACAATGGATTGACTCAAGCCTCCAATGTGGTAGTCAACGCCTCAGCTAATGGTTAATTGCTTAAAAAGACCTTCAATGAGGCAAATGAAATTTTGGATGTTATTGTTGCAAATCACAGTCAATGGGGAGAAGAAGAAACACCTTCGAAGAGCAGTGTTAAGGTCCAAGAAGTCAATCATCTCGAGACACTCTCAGAACGGATGTTAACTATGAACGATATGCTTATGAATCAAACAATAAGGAATCAAGTTCAAGTTGCAGCCGTGAGCCAAGTTTCAACCCCCACATGTACTACTTGCAATGAAAAGCACTCATTGGAAGATTGTCCTCAAAATCCAGCTTCAGTTTTTTTTGTAGGTGCGCAAAATAGAATAAATCCTTATTCCAATACATATAATCTAGGATGTAGACAACACCCTAACTTATCTTGGGGAGGACAAAATGCAAGCACATCAAATACAACCCCATTTAAGCAGGGAGGTCAAATCAGATTTAATAGTCAGACTCAAATGAAGATTGCACAACCTTTGCAGCCGTAATTGCAGCAGTCGATGCAGGTGCAACCCCAATCCACAATAAACTTAGAGAATCTTATGAGGGAGATGATGACTAAGAATGATGCTGTAATTCAAAGTCAAAAAGCTTCTTTAAGGAGTCTTGAATCTCAGATTGGGCAGCTGGCTAAGTAAATGAGGAACAGACCATTAGGGACCCTACCAAGCAATACAAAGAATCCTAAAAGAGAAGGCCTAGACAAGGATAAGGCCTCCATTGATCCCAAGTAATTTAGAATTGAGATTGTGTAAGATATGTATGATAGTTTGTGAGTATTTTTGTTTTCTTTTTTTTTTTATCTTTTTTTTTTTTGTTTTTGTTTTGCTTTCTTGTCTTTTATCTTATCAAGATAAAAAAATATTTCAAAAAGATTGAGCACAAATGTTTAGAGTGTTGGAAAGGCAAGAAAATCAAGTTTTGTGAAACAGGCGCTTATGGGAGGCAACCCAAGTTAGTTTGTTTTTGTTTTTGTGTCTTTGATGTTTTTGTTGTTTTTTTTTTGTAGGTATTCTCGTGGCTCTTGTCTTTGCCAAGCATTCATGAGAAGGTCATCATTCCAGGGTAGTATTGCTCACCCCTTCCGTTCTTCTCTTGTTCTCATGCTTGATTAGGTTTTAGTTTTCTATACATTGAGGACAATGCATGTTTTAAGTTTGATGGTGGAATGCTTTGCTTGTTGAGCCCTTGAGCATATGAGCTCGGGCTATATTTTTTGAGCTTTTTATGATTATGGCATATGGTTGTTTCTGGATACTACTTTTGCATGATTATGATTTCCTAGGATAACATTTCTTGTAAATTTTCAAGCTTTTGATGAGTTGTAAGCATGAGTGCCCAAAAAGGGAGACTTAAACTTTTTCTAGGAGATGTCTTGCATTAGTGGAGTATTTTCCTCGGCTAGAATTGGACTTGAATGCTTAGGAGCGAATTATTAGGTTCATATGCTTGTTCTCACCTTGATAGGTGTAGGGAAGAGCTAAAGAGTTAATTTTTCTCAAATTAACATGCTTAATCTTGCCTAAGAGGAAAGAAAAGAACATATGCTTATCATGATCATAAAAGAAAAATCATTCTTGTCTTTACTATTGAAAAAAAAAATAATGTCGGCTTGTGTACACAATATGCAATGAATAATAATGTTTTAGGCAAAAAGAGTTACCCCTGTTGTGAACAGTTAGTCCAACCGAGGGTTAAACTTGGGTTATAGGTCCCTGCATTGTAGTGTGAAAGCTAGTGCCCCGTCCGGAAAAGAAATGCAAAAGAAAAAGAAAAAGAAAAAGAAAAATGAATTCCTTATTCAGGCACCTAGGCAAAGAGGAAGCAATCTAGTTTGTTCCATTTAGACCTTTTTGTAAGACCTTAGTGCTAGTGTAGGGGGAAGATAGGATGAGAGTTTAGTAAGGCAATCTCGGGCTAGTAAAGTCTTCTTTAGGTGGGGTAGAACTCTCTTGTGCAAGATTATCTTTGAAAACTTTTGATTTGTCTCCTCATTGGGTCTTATGCGTATGTCTCTTGATTGCTTTAGTTTTTGAAATGTTTGAGCTTTGAGGATTAAGTCACTTAACAATTATATGCACAACATCTTTTTCTTTGGTTTCTGTGTGTCTTGCTCGAGGACTAGCAAGATTTAGGTTGGGGGTATTTGATAAGACCAAAATACTCCTATTTTATTACCTCTAATCTAAACTTGTTAGAGGAATTTTATGTTTTATTTGTCTTACTTACAGGTACTTTGAGCTTAGGCAATGTCGGGAGCCAACCACGCAAATTGGTGTTAATTCGGGCCAATTATGGAGTTTTGAAGCCATCTCAGTGTTCTTGAGTGGCGAGGAGGTGAAAAGGCCCAAGTGGATCGAAGCGGGCCTGAAGAACAACACCAAGAATCGAAGGTTGAAGCCCCTTACCGAGAAATAACGAGATAAAATCGAGAAAAACGACAACAAGCCTTGGATTAGGGATGGTGTCTCAACGCCAACACGATTTTGACACGGAGTGCAAAGTTTGCAGCGTTGAGACGCTGAGCCTAGCGTCTCGACGCTGCGACATTTTCTATAAATATAGGGCTTCGGTTTAGTCCGCCGTTAGGTTAGAATTTTGGTCCTTTTTCGATTACTTTCACCTCTTTACGTTTCCAGCTTCTGTGTAGACCTTTTTAGGTCATATTTTAGGTATTCTTTCAAGCTTGTTTTTAGTTTTCCATTACTTATGAGTAGCTAGACCCGTTGGATTCGTTGGATTGGAATTATGTTTAAATGATATTGATCTTTGGCTGAGTTTTCTGGGTTTATACTTTTTGTTCTTGCTGTCTTTTATTGAATTTTGCATGTAATCTTGTTTAAACCAATGCATGAATTAATTTCTTAGGATTGACGACAATAGGAGATTTCTATTTGTGCATTCTATAAGTTATTTTTAGATAGCCACTAGGCCGAGGCAAGACAATCTCTACGAAGTGACGACCCTTGATAGGCCTAAGATGTATGTTAAAGGTTGTATTAATTAGATTTAAATTTTATTTATATTTAGTTAATGTGATTCTGGACCCACGAGTCTAAAGCAACAAATTTAAGTAGGCAATTGCGAGGTTTTGGATTGTTTATTTTAGATTAGTTAGACATAACTTAGTGGTCACTGCGAGGTTTCGGATAACCGTTATTTATGCATGAGGGGTGGCAGTCGATCATGTTAATTTAATTAATCATGTTAATTGTAGGGTTCTGGGTTAATTAGTTAATTAAACACAGGTTAGTATGGGGGGTCCTCCGAGTAACCAAGAAGCTAACCGAATTCATAAAAACAAAATAGAATGATATTTAGAGAAAACTAGGAAGCCAAGTGAAATAACATTCAAGCATAAGAAATCCCAATCGAGCAATCCCTTTCTAATATTGATCTCCATCTTATTTCTTTCGATTGCATGTTTTATTGTTTTGTCTCTTTTACATTCAACATTTTATTTTATTGCATCCATTTATTCAAACTCTCCTGTTTTATGAACACAAAATTTTGCATCTGCTAGATCTCCTTCCCTGTGTTCAACCCCGACCACTATTTCTACAAAATAGTTATAGTGTCGTGGATTATAAATTTATTTGGCTCGGAACTTCGACAAGTCCTGTCACAAACCTTACAAGGTTTCTTCTTCTAAGCGGCTGAAAGAGGTTTCGAAACCTTCTTCATTTCTTCGACATATAAGCTCACGACAATCCACTCTGTCAGCCTCTACTCGGTCGAAATCTCAAGGTAAACCTCCCAGACCAAATACTCGTGCAGGAACGTGCTCCAGAGAATGGGAGGAAGAACTAAGAAAAGCAACCAAGAAAAGTCATCGGACTATTGAAGACACTGCCATAGAAACCAACGAAGAAGAAGAGGAGGAAACAGCCTTGGTCCACAAGCCAAAAGCAATACGGCTTAAGAAGAGGGAAGAAGCAGAGAAACGAAAGGTGGAAGTGAAATATTTCAGAAGAAGAAGACGAGACGAAGCTGAGCCATGCAGCAAGTTGGGTCGCAAATGTGGAGCAACTTCAAAATCTGTCCGCAGGTCAACTTGAGATTGCGACCGCAAACACAGTGCCAGTTCCTGAGGCACTTACCAAGCAAGATGCGCTCGCATTTGGGGCTTAGATGCAGGTTCAGGCTTCAACTTCAGCCACGGATCCATCCAAGTTTAAGAGAAAAAGATCAACACGATGGGGTCCAAAGTTGCAGCAGCTGGAGGAGTAGGAGGCACAAAGCAGAATTGTTGCAGATGCTCTATGGTTCGCAAAAGCAATGGCTTGCCAAATCAGAGATGAACAACTGGCTGAACAAGGAAGAAGAAAGAAAGAGGCCAAAAGAGAGGCTAAGAGGAAGAAAATAGAAGAAGAAAAATAAGCTACACTAGATTTTGTAGCTGCTTGTTTGAAGGACTCAGTGGATACCACTGAGAAAGAAGAAGAACAAATTGCGTTCACTTTTGAGGGCCATTCAAAAGAATTTGCAGTGGAGTTTGCGGCCGCAAATGTGGCGCATACAGAGCAGAAATCTGGGACTGCACCAGTTCTTGAGGTGCAATCTGATGTGCAATCCCCACCACCACCAAAGGAGGAAGAAAATGTGTTCGAGGACCTGTTCGAGCACCAGAATGAAGCAATGTTCGAGGACCTGTTCGAGCATGAGTAAGAGAAGGAGCAGCAAGCTCCAATTGAAGAAGATGAGGTCCGTGAAATTTCTAGGGACCAAATGCCCAAGAGGGGCAGGGAAGAAGTAGACAGTGAGGCTGAATGGAAGGCTAAGAAGAAGAAAAAAGCTGATATATCCCTGAGGAGGCCTAGCACTAGGGCAGCGACTTCTGTTCTTACCCGAGTCAAGACACCATCACCACCGCCACTTGTGAGGAGAGAAACATCCATTCCTCGGCCAAAGAAGACTCCAACAAAGAAGCTGAGAATGGAAGTTCAAGTGGAGGCCCATCTAGACACTCTCAGACCCGATTGGTCATTATGAAGAAACAGGTTCTGATGTGTGAGAAAGCATTCTCCACCAAGACAGGCCCTCTCCCAGCATTCATCGAAGATATTTGATAGCATGCATAAATGTTATCAATTTGTCCTTAAATTTAAGAGTTTTTGTTGGGTTTTATTGTGATTTTAATGTTCAAATATGTTTAATTCTGAATTTTTGTCCCTAGGAGCTTTTTGATCAATTTTTGGAGAAAAATGAGAAAAAGTTGTCCAATTTATGAATATGCAATCATGGAAAATCATGATGGGTCAATTTGAGAAGTCCAAGGCCTTGAAAAGGAAAGAATTGGGCCATAAATTGAAGAAACAAGCCCAAAATCAGCCAAAAATCGAATTTGGAAGTCCTAGCCGAAGGACGGCATCGAGACACTAGTCATCAACGTCGCGATGCCGAAGCAGCTTGAGCGCCAAGAAATTACATCACAGCACGCGACACTATGCCCCCTGGAGCTCTATTTAAGACACAATTTTGGCCTCGGTTTTGGACGTCAAGCAACATTTCCAACATCATTTAAAGGCTTTTTGAGCCATTCTTGAGGAGAGGGATGAGAGTGAGTGCGAGGAGTGCTTAAATCTTGTTTTTGGGCATTTTTTGGGGTAGATCGAGAGCTCGTTTCGTAGCGGATCACGACGTAAGCAAGGGATTCATCGCCGGTTTAGTTCCTATTCCCTATTCTTGTTCATTAACTGTTTTTACAATGTATAGACGGAAAATTTTGGTATTCATAGTGACAATGTATAGCTAAAATCCCGGTTTACGGGTCTTGAATAAAGAAATAGAGTTATAATGTTATTTTGATTGCCTTATATTATGTCCAAATTTACTAGGTATTTGTTTGGGTGTTCTTAATGCTCTATGAATTCTGGCCAAATTTATAGTGAATCGATACTTAGTGGAAACTCGACGGAGAGAAACTGAGTCATATCATAACCCATCCAACTAGGCTTAATTGCTCGTAGTGACAGCTAGATTAGTTGATTAGGCTTAGAGATCAATAATGAATCGGGACTTATTAATTAGCCCATTTAATAGCGCTAAGGACACTTAGGTTGTTGAATTGAGTTAATTATAAAAAGGGGAAACCGACAGGAGAACCTATGTCACCAAGGAGATTCTAGATCTATAATTAGTCAGACGCGATATTTAGTACTAAGAATAATTATTAAACTGTATTTTGGAATTCAAGACCCCGTCTCTCAATTGACTTGATCTCCCTCGTTCGATAGTAAATTGCTTGATCAAAATCGATTTATTGCCTTGTTTAAATTTTATTTATATCTTTCATCTTGTTGAGTTTCCTAGATAATAGGCAACTTTAGTAATTTTAGTTTTTAGATTATTGTTTTTCCTGAATTTACGCTTCTCCCTGTGGATACGATATTCAGTTTACTTACCGTATCTTTTAATACTTGTTGACCCGTGCGCTTGCGGATACCGTAACAATATTCTACGCAGGTATGGCTGGGATCGACTATGCAAGGAGACAAAGGCAGCCTCTATCCCACTGGTTCGTGAGTTCTATGCTTAAACAGGGGAAGAGATGTAGATATCTATGCTCTTGCGAGGTCGGGTGGTGGAGTTCTCGACGAGACAAGTCAATCAGATTTTTCGATTGCCATCCCTCAGATGCTCAGCTGGCAACAAAGCCATTGAAGAACCAACAACTGAGCAGCTAGCAGAGGCCCTAACTATGGTGGCCCATGAGGGAGTTGTAGGATTGGAATTCCCTAATTCCGTTAGCGGAAGCGAATTGGGACCGTTCATAGTTAATTTTGTTTCCACCAAAATACCAATACATTGAGAAAAATTTAGAAAACTATTCTAAATCAATTATTAAGGCTAAGCATACAACCTTAGAACTAATCTAAAGGGGAGAAGCATACATGCTGTCGTTGTCGTCTCTGAAATATCAAGAACGCCTTTCTTGATTTCATAGGGACCAAGCGTCAACAATTGGGACACCACCAATTGATCTTTCCCGCTATGACTCTGAGATTAAGAACGTAGTTGTGGGGCTATCTAATCTTGAATGGGAAAACTCTAGAGAGAAAAATTCTCTCTTTGTGTTCTTGAGTTGAGAGAATATGAGAGGGAGGCTAGAATGAGACCTTAGGCCTTGTGGTGGCCATTTGTTGTAGTACCTAAACCTTAGATTTAGTGTTCTATTTATAGGAGAAAGGTCATGAATAAAATATTCATTTAAAATCAATTATTTCCATAACTGGTTTAATCTTTTCCATAATTAATCAATTCCATAATTGATTAATCTTTTTCATAAAGGATTGATCACTTCCATAAGTGATTAAATCATTTCCATAAATGATTAATTAATTCCATAAGTGATTAATCATTTCCATAATTTGATTAATTTCCAATTAATTAATCACCAATTAAATATCATATATTTAATTTCAGACCTTCTATTAGTTAATTAATTAATTAATTACCCAATTAAATATCAAATTCATATTAAAATTTGAACTCCTTCAAATTCTCTTATATCCTATAAATTTAATATGAATCAAATTCATATTAATATTTGAACTTCTTCAAATATTTATTTCTCTCATAATAATAAAGTTTAATTTCAAATTAGACTTTACATTTTAATGTATCACTATACATTATATTAATTTGTATCTCATACAATTAACTTAATTCCCAATATGAATTTGAACTATTCAGATTCTCTCAAGATATAATTGTTCCTAGCTAATTACTCTTTACGAGCTAGCAGGGAGGCCTAATGGACCTACAAATCAGAAGCTCCAATGATACGAGGTTAACTAATTAAACTCATTAATCAGGTTAAGC